>VBVQ01000349.1:3469-37046 GCA_011636635.1 Tetramorium simillimum | reverse complement strand
CCTCTCTCTCTCTCTCCCGGAAAATCGCCGTCGGCGATTTAACTCATGTTTATCGTGTGATGTAAGCTGCGCGTCTTACGATCAGTGCTCCGTCTGTTTCATTGAGCGCGAACGCTTCCGAGAAATCTCGCGATAATTTGCTGAAACGTCACGCGGAATTAACATCCGGACCGTAAATGGGGATAGGCAGATCTTCCTTCGTCCGTAGGCACCGATTAATCGTCGATCGACGACACGTGCATCTGATTTACGGCTACACGCACGACGCGACGATGCGCAAAGGTGGAGAGCGACGTTTGTGTGCATAAGAGCGATACTATTTGCGAACATGCTCGATAAGAACGGTCGCGCGCTCGAGCATAAACCGGAAGCAGCCATCTAAGATCCTGCGGCCGTCTCGTGTAAATATTATGCTCAAACAGTCCGAAACATTAAACATCTTGCCGATAGCACAGGACAGCGTGTTTGTATATTGGGTTGCTCCCCTAGCTTCGATCTCTTCGCATCCCCGTGCCGACTCGCGCGGTGCCTATTTCTCGTGTTCAAAAAATGCAGGGATCCGTGTAACGAATGTTGCAGAAACTCGGCGTACCTGCTCCGAGAAGAAACTTGAGCGAATCGATTTAAAACGGCGGAAGAGACCCCTCGATGGCGAGCTTAGCTACCATTTCGTGGGGCTGATTTTGCAAAGAAAGCAGCTGACTAGAGACTCTTTACTCTCCCTCTTACAGGGCCAAGGAAGATTAGCTCTTCAGGGACTCTCAGCCGTTCACGAAATTAAGTTAGAATATCTCTTTATCTCCGCTTTTTCCACTTCCTTTCGATGAACTGATTTTGATAATTGGAAAAATTATAAAGTATTAACGTAAATATATAAGAATAGGTCAATTAAGATTTAATCTATTATAATAATTTATCTTTCGTATTTTAAAAAACTCGAAAAGTTTTGTTGAGATCATTTTATGAACGCTTATATAATATTTTTCAAAATTTTAAATCAATCTGCGATATTGATAAAAAATATTAGAATCTCATTTTCTTATTAAGATATTTGTCATTTTTATCGAGGACGTAATTAATTTTTATAAAATTAAGTCTCGGTCGAATGACAGCCACTGAAACGACGACGCAGCACGATTGCCCTTTGCCACAGCTTGCATCATTCGATGGATTTTCGTTGTACTCGAGACTGCATAAAAGCAAACGTGGAGCGGGCAATGCTACCCGATCTGACAATCGTTCGTAACCGATGTGCTTCCAAGAAATCAACGAGCGAAATTAACCTACCGACCGACAGATAAATCGTCTTTGAAGGCGACCGTATCTTGGCCGTTTCTAGCGCGAGCTAAACTAGATCGCGTTGAAGCAGTTCGACGAAACGCCGGACGACGGTTCTACGACCGGCGAACAAATTGATCTCAACTTCTGTGTGATTTTCTACAAAGTCGTACACGCCCCGTTAGAAAATCTCGTACATCACATGTATGATTTCAAATCAAAGAGAATTCACGATAAGAATTCGACAAGAAAAAGATTGTTATTTATGAACGTATTTATTTTATGCGAATTAATTGGAAAATTCGCTACAAAATCTAATAAAAATAAATACTATACGCACGTGCTGTTACATATAAAATATTAATCTAAAAAAGAGTCACTGTGCGCAATCATGGAAATTTCTTGCCGCACGCGGCGCCAATAATTATCAGAACAAAGACGTGGTATCAGAGCACGCACGCCTTTCGACCTTCGTACCTCAAGCTGTTCCATATATGCGATCCACGTGTGTCCCTAGGGACGTCATAGGGCGACGGGCATTGAGCGATGCGAGCGGCCGGGGTACCACCAACCTTCGTATTGCGCGCCGAATTAAGCCCGCATTATTATATCGATAATGAAATTTGACGATATTGTGCATTTTACAGGCGACCGCTCGGTTTGCCCCCCTGCTACGCGCCCTGTCCCCCTTCGCTTTGTCGGCCATTGTCAAAAATCAAGACCGCGGCGACCACCCGCCACAGGCGCTTCGCGTTATTATTGTGGTACGCGGTTCCGTGGGTTAGCCTATATCTGCCGGTCAGGAGCGTGGAAGGACATTTAATCCCGGGTACGGGGGTGCACATGCGTGAAATCTCCCGCTTGTTACGCGTTTTGTTAATCTCGCCGAGTGAGTTTGTATGTATCTCACGCATGGTCTCTCCGTCGATACTAAACGCTGCGTTTACATATCTACATCCTGATTTTCTACGTAATGATTAGAGATATTAGCCCTCGTAACCTTTTTTAACAATTGTCATGCGTCCCTTCTCAATAGTTTTCTATCTTTATCTCTTTATTTATTTTACTTTACCTTGTCTAAGAAAATAACAAGATTGGAAAATAACAAGCTATCAATACTTGGAATTGATTAAAAATATTAATTAGCTTCTTTACGACAATATGTACCGAGAAAGTCACATGGTGAGAAGTTACGACGACACCGACCGATCTGTTTGTTGATCTAAGCGAAGCGGATCTGCTTCCGCGAAGTGAACTGCCCTGCCGCGGGTATAAAAGTGAAAATTCCAGCAGCCGCAGTTTGTTTGCGAACCGGCCAGACTCATGGAAACGGTTCTTCCACGAGCGCGATCGTTAGGATCCCTTTTATTATTCAGATCGAAATTAAACGACGCCAGAGTGAACGAGCCTCGTTTTCGCGGTGAGCTTTGTGATCGGGAAAGATACTAGTCCCCGTCGTGTGTGGCCCGCTCATTCGCGGCTCTTTATTGGGTTTACACGGTAATACGGCACGCAAAGAAAAATATATCGTCCGCGATACACCCTCGCAGTCGTGAAAGTCACATGAGATTGCTTCGAACGTGCAGAACGTAATCGTACATCTACTACGAGCTGTGAGATGATCTTAAAACATTCTTTTTCCTATCGATCATTTAAAAAATATATGTATCTGTTGATTGTCGATCGATATTACAAAATAAAAATAATTGATTCTTCCTTTATGAATTGCAACGATTAATTTGATGGATTATTAAAGTTGTGATGTCTATAGGAAAACGGAGTAAAAACTAAGTTGAAAGAAAACCCAAATATTCATTCTCTTAATAATATAGAAAACTATTTGCCGGGCGTGTAAAACTAATCCGCGAGCAGCGTAGAACACATGCGTACGTAAGACACGAAGCAAATCCGGGTAACGTCCTGCAATTCTGCGCGCTGATTAGGATGCAGCACGCGCACATCGCCGGCCACGTTTACGCATTGCTCCCCTTACCAAATAACCCGTCTTCAAGCGACGCATTGTAACGTTAAGACCAAGATTACATGTTGCCATATTACGCGAACAAGTTGGAATTATGAGGCAGGATCTACCCGTTCCGAGATTGCCGAGGAAAACGTAAAGCAGCGTGGCACGGTTCCGAGCGATATCGCCGACGTCTTTCATCATTCGCAAAGATGATACGTAGAGCATGCGAAATAGAAATAGAAAAAAAAAAAAGCTCGACATATATATGGCGGAGGAAGTTACGGTAGTAGGCTTGGGAAATTGTCGTCGGTATGCGATTGTTGAAACCGCCGTGAGCGTAACATCGTGGAAGCAGTGCAGCGTGTGTCTTCGAGCGGAGCGACATTATTCTCCATTATGGCGCGCAGCTCGGGAACAATATGCGTGGAAAAAGTTTTACGCGTTAATAACTGAATCGTATGCGAATCATACGGAGCTAAGTAAGTATATTCGATTAAAACGCCGAGCGTTGAATAAAAAATTGCAATTACTCCGACACTCCGGCCTTTCTAGAAAATTGTAACAATTAATTATAGTGTTGCGAATCGAACGCAAAGTGATACGAGAAAAATTCAAAGAACATTTCTTGTATAATCAATAGTCGCGATACGGAAATAATTAACATACACAGTAGGTAACGGTGCAACGACGGGGAAGAATTACTGGCTCGAGACTTATCGATGAAATTTTCCGAGTCGGCGAGCAGCATTGCGGCGGTGCGTACGTGATTGGAGTACATTAAAATAATCCCCAGCCTGGCTAAACGGTTCTTCTCTTATGTGGAGAATGTCTCTCGTGCCGAAAAAGGCACCTGCAAGGACTCGGTCTACATAATGAAGACGTTGGGGGGACGTGCCGTGTTCTGGAGACCCTTACGACCACTGGATTCGATCAGATAATTAATTATAATACATTTTTAGCCGTATTCGCGGCTTGATTCATCTTAAGATCAATATCTCCAAGTGACTACTCCAAGATGTAATCTCCGCTCTCTCGACGATTGTATATGTAGAAAATGAAATGCTGTCGCTTTCGTTCTTGTTCGTTAGGCTCCTGATATTAAATAAGCTAGCAAGAATCATGCGATAATTAACGATGTATCGAGCAGAATTGACGGACGTAGATTGTATAAAATAACGAGATACACTGTAAAAAAATTAGTGTAAAATTACATGTAATTTTGAGACTCACTCTAATAGTTTTAAATTAATATATTTCTAATTTTGCAGTATAAAAGTAAAAATAATTCCTTAATTTGTTTTTTACAGTGTATACAGTGTAAAGAATTAATACGTAGAATTTTACAACTATTATAGTGAATCTCACAATTACATGTAATTTTATAGAAATTGTGAAATTCACAATTGTGTATACACTGTAAAAAACAAATTAAGGAATTATTTTTACTTTTATACTGTAAAATTAGAAATAAATTAATTTAAAACTATTACAGTGAGTCTCAAAATTACATGTAATTTTACACTAATTCTTTACAGTGTAGTGCATGGAATAATTGTTACGTTTAAAAATGGATATATAACAAGAACATTCCCTATTTTGCTATTTTCACAAAATAAAACTTAAAATTCCTTCGATCACACATATATATTAATAAAGCTGCGACGGTTCGACAATTGGTTTGAATAAGTGAGAGTAGAAACGGTATTGTGATGGTGCGTTACTCCGTAAGGTGTAGTGTGTAAATTTCCGCGATATCTCTCTTGACTCCCCGCGGCGCGGCACGTGGATATTGTTTTTAAAAACACCATTAACGAGGATGACTGTCAATCGCCTCGAGCACCGATGCAGCGCGCTCGTGTAATCACATTACGCGGCGCACAGCCCCGTACGCTCGGCTGAGCACAATGGCGAGTGTTTTTGTAGTGCGCTCACGGCAGCCATTGTTACATTATTATTCGTATCCTGCGCGCCGAGGGTACCGCAGGACGGTGGGTAACTATACGGCGGGATCCGCTGAATCAAACCGACCTGCACCCTTCGCGCGCGCGGAGGGAAGCTCCGGGCCCTCAACGCGAGCGGTGTGTGTACGCTCGAGGTGTTGCCGTCGATGTCGCACAGAACGGCGCGGCGGGGAGAGGCCCCCCCCTCCCCGCCCCTCATTTCTTTCTACGGGCCCATGTAAACCAAAGCGGAACGATCGGTCGACCCTCGAGCGCCCGAACGTACGAGTGCAACAATGAAGACATCGTGAAAAAATGTTTGTCGATGGCAACCGACTTTTCGTGCGAAAGCGTATCGGCAACAGCTGCGACGACGAGCTGCCTCGCCGAGCTGAAGCGACGAAGACGAGACACGTCCAAACGAGCGGGAGCAATTTTTTCTTCAATTACGCCGCTTATACACGACGCAAATAAAACAATTGTAAGAATGCGAGTAGAAACGAAGGCGCGAATATAGTGATCGCGCCGATCGCGTACGCGAATCGCTCGGGATAAACTGGTTCATTTGTGCGCGCGCGCGCGCGCAGTCGGGACGAAAATTAAACGCTCTTGCACGCGTCGCCGCAATTCTCGCCTCTCCCGCGCACACGCGGGAGCTCGTCTCCGCGAGATCCCCAATGAATTTCTATGAAACATAATATCGCCGGTGACCCCAGCACGCACGCGCGCGCGCGCGCGACATAACGTAGACGGTCGAGGTCGCGCTGTCACGGGTTCGTCGTTTTATGCGAGCGCGGGGTTGATGGTCGCATCAGTCACCCATCTGGCGCTACCCTGGACCATCCATGCGTGCCGGTTTTACACCGCACCCTGTTATGCATTTGACTATCGACAATGCGCGCAACACGCCGAGATGGCTTGGAGGGTGCACGAATGGAGCGAAGGGGAACGACTAAAGAAGGCGAGAAAAGAGAGCAAACACGACGGGACGGGGTGAGCGGTTCGACTTGATGATCGGCTATCCTTTGAAAATTAGCGTTTAAATCCTCGTGGTTTGACCGATTGCCTTAAATATTCCCATTCAGTATATGTATAATAATGCAATTGTACATCAAAAATATTTAAATCGAAAAATTTAAATCTCTTATCAATTTCTGTAAAATTATTAAAGTGACAGTGCAAGGGAGGTTTTTAACATTTCAATTATGTAATATTGCAAAAGTAAATTAACTGTATTATCACTAAACGTAAGAAAGATTTTAATATCTTTAAACATTTAGAGGTGTTTTCAGAATAAAGAATTTGAACTGTCTCTTTAATTCGAAATATGAAGAATTTTAATCAGAATACACGTCTTTTGTAATCTTATTTGCTTGGATAATAAAGTAAAATGAGGAGAGCTAACATATGTGTCTATTTAAAGATGTGTGCACAAAATTAAAGCTCCGTATCAGTTATTCCGAAATAACGAACAGGAACGACTTTCTCAGGACATCAATTATTCAAGCAACAGAAATACGGTACGAAAGAATACATCCGTTTTTTTTTACAGCTAGGTAATTATTTTACTGTTTTATTATTAACCTAATAAATATTGCAAGACCGTTACTAATAATAAAATATTTTTTATAAATCATCCTCTATACGTTAAAATTATCTTGTTTGAATTTATATAAAAATTTTGTAATTTATCGTAATTATCGGAAGAAAAAAGTACTATCAGCCAAATGTCCAATTTACTTGGTGTGATGTAATTCGGAAAAGGTGCTTCTTTTTGAGGAGGCTTTTCTACGCAATCGTGCTAAAGCCATTCCTATTTCGTTACTTTTCCACAGGTAATATCAAGCTGCGTTGTCGTCCATACGCGAAAGGGCGGTAATGGGCAGAAGGGTCCCGATGATGGGTGATCGCTCATCGAGAAGTGACAGTGGCGATGAAAGTATGTCTTATCGTTGAATAGGCTGGAGTGTCACATAACGAGCCCTCACACAAGTCGTCCGCAATATTATCGCGCACGGCATGCCGAGTTGCAGATAAATAACGCAAAAAAAAAAAGAAATTACCGACAGTTCTGCGACGTTTTTAATTTTCTTAGATAAAAATCGTCGATATCGAAACATGGAAGAATAGAGAATATATTTAATATAAATAAAAGACTTTTAAAAAAACTCTTTTTTTATAAAAGAAAAAATCAATAAAGAATGCTTTAAATTGAATAGAAATTATAATTGAAATAGAAAACTGAAATATATGTAAAACTGTAGACCTTACAAAAAATTGATTTGTGACTAAAAGATTGCGATTAAAAGAAATTCTTCAAAATGCAAATGGAAAGCAGCGATTTTGAATCGGAGAGATTCCAAGGCGACCGTGGGCCACTTTTCCCACATTACGTCTAAAAGGATAGAGGCGGAAACCGCGAATAAGACGAGGGATGGCCGCAAATCGAGCATTCACCGGCCGCTAGAGTCAATTGGTATTATTAGATTGACACCCCTGTGCGCGGGAACGGGGGGGAGGGCCTGAACCATCCCCCGCAGCCGGCGAGACAAGCACCCTCGGAAGAGCTCGGCCTGTAGTACGTTACTGGATATGTGCGTGATGGTTGGCGGTAAATTTCATTCGAGGAATTATCATGATTGAATCAGCTGTTCCGCGCTCCGCTCCACCGCGGCCACTTCACTCGAGTTAGATTCGTAGCCCCTACGGTCTACCGACGTTTCTCGCCCTCGCCAACCCCCTTCTCGCTCCCCGTTCGTTCGCTCTCGGCCGGCAGCAGATTCGAATTTTTCCGTGAATACAAAGTAGACCGATTCTCTTTAAGTGCACACAATATCCTATCCGTGAAATGTGCATGCGATGAGTTCTTAAGTTTCTTCTTATTCTGCCAACAAATACACTTTTACAATTTTACACGCGGCGAGATACGCCCTACGATTTTAATCCGCCGCGAAACGGATGCGATTGACGCTCGTTTGCTCTCGCTCCCGTTTCGCTCGACTGCCTTCGCTGCCGGGCACTCGGTATTTCTCGATTAATTACGTCGCGTTTCCCGTAATTCAGTCACATTACGCCGAGACGAGCGGTGCCGCAAAGCGAACGCTTGGGGAAGCCGAGCAAAGCCGAGGCGACGGTGTATCGAGTGTCGAAGACTGGCAGCGATCCTTTCGCGGTACCACGAGCCGCGCTGCGAGCCTCGATGCGTGCATGCGTGCACACAAGTGTGCACGTGTGCGTGCTCCGTGCGTTATGCCGGCGGTCCTTCCCGAGCCGCAAGAGTGATTTATGCATGGTCGTGTCACGGCCAACTTGATACAGTTACAACCCGCTAACTCACCTCGCCACAGCCATTGGCAGCGCACGGCTTCGGGTGACTCGGACTTTTTGGGACTACGGGACGAAGTCGGAATTTTACCGCGATCGATAACGCGCCGTTCGCGTGCGTGCGATGCTACCTCGTGGCGTAGTATCAGAAACGCTAATCGTGGCGAAATGATGGATTTTATATCACAAGTACTAAGGTAAAAATTCTCTATTTCTTAAAAACTTTTTACAGCAAATATCATCTTATCACACGTTTCTTTTATCTTTTACTATATTTCTAAAATTTTGTATGTATTGATGTACACCGAATTAAAGTATACAGTCAAAGCGTTCGAAGAATGAATAAAATAGAAAAATTTATTGGTTTAAAACGTATACATGCATTTCTTTCAAATAACAACAAAATGATATCTTTGTTGTAAATCTTACGAAATTAATTTCTGTATCGTGTTATATCGCGATATTTTTGTCCCACAGCGTGTTTCCGATAACTCATTATTTCGTGCCACGTATTTTTTAAATCGTGAATCAAATACAATACGACATTGGAAAAAAAAACAATTATAATTGAAGATTGAATGACACGCATGGTTGACAACCACTGATGTAGAAAGCGGAGCGACACCTCAAAGGGCGCGCTTTCCGCCTCGATCCGCTCCCGCTCCCGCTCACGAGGGCACACATAAATGCAGGCGCAATAAATCAAGTTTAACGCGTGTATAATATTATATTCTTTAATTAAAAATCGAGAGGTAGAAAGATTACACGTCACATATCGAGGTTGCGGCGCGTTTCTTCTCCGACTTCGGCATCAAGAAACAATGAAAGCGATTATACGAAATGCTTTGACACGGTCGATGGTTTTCACCGCGACGAATTTTCTGTCGACAAGCTATGCCCGATCGCTGACCTTTTTAAAACTTCATCAATTTTATATAAATTTATAGATATTCCAATATATATAGATATATGTGTGTCCGCACAGAGAAACTATCGCGTGATTGACACGCACGATTACGCAGCATTATTGCTTTAATGTAAAGCAGAATTTAAAAATAAGTCCATTTTATCGAAAGAAAGCATATTTATAAATATCAATTATAAAAATGTAAGAATTCATCTCTATGTTTAACTTGTTGTTAGTCAATTGCTTAAATATCACAAAGTGATAGAAAAATAAAAGTGTTTTTAAAATACACGGAGAGAATATGATAGAACGGTTTTGACCATAGCGCATAAACCAAATTTAGAATTTAAATTATCGGCAAAATAATATTCACAGTTAATTTCTTAAGGAAAAATAATATAGCGCACGATTAGTATCTCCAGTGATTGCACCGACGGGATTGTTATCTCGCACGTTATCGGCGCACTCTGTTCGAATGTTGTCGCAGCCGAAGCTGATCAATCGACTATTATGACGATGTTATCGCGTTTCCACAATGTGCAAATCAATACCGATGAGCCGACGATTAAATTCTTCGACATTGCTCGTCGCGTGAACACGCCAAACAGATACGTTTTCGATACTGCGTGCCGGCTATTCTTCGGATTCAGCGCGTAACCTTGACAGCTCGCGATTATCGCATGGTCGATGTCGTTGCTCTGGATTAACCGACGATTAGATAGACTAATGATCTCGACCGGTTCGACTCGGCCTTTATCTCCGACTTTCGTTGCTTATCAGTCACCGCAGAGATTACAACGCGTTACGTAGTGCCGGCGAAACACTCATTCACGGAGATTTGAAGTGTCATTGTAAATAATGATGCATTCACGATCAAGAAAACGCAATTTCTATTTTCTGTTGTAGATAGTCGGGGACACACAGCGATTATTATTATTTATAATATTATGCGCTATTACAGGCACATTGAAAATATACCGTCGAATAACTATTTGCGTTATAATTGTATAGAAGTTTTTAGCAGGGAACTCCCGGTCGCTTTTGCCGCTTGTTTGTAATGCTAAGACGCGACAGCGTTATAATGGTGCGATAACAATTATGCGCTATTCTCGGATTCATAGTTGCGCCGGTCAATGCGATCGGCAATACGCATTACGGGTGGCTCTGCAAACACAAGGGGTGGTTTGTCGGGCGGCGTACAGGTCGCCGAGGGGTGGGATTCCGCCGAATCCTGGATACCGTTGGCCTCGTCGGGTCTGAGGAAAAAAGCTGATGGGGAAATCGAGGGTGCACGACAATGGAACCACCCCGTGTGAGAAACGCTTGTGATGTTGTTCCACGAGCCGCCCCTGTCATCTGGTGGTGACTTTTGTAAACACCATCGTGTACCTCGGGGATGGACAGAGGCATGCGAGTGATGGGAACATCATCCCCCTTATACACCCTGCTATCTTTCTCTCGGCGAAAGGAAGTACATATCGATGAAAAAAAAAAGAGATTATTGAATCGTTATCGCTATCGTTTGATCTACTCGGTCTTTCGTCTTCACAAAATTGGTTACTTATCGAGACCTCAAGTATGGAACAATCCTAAAAGAAAATTAAATAACTGCGGTTTCTTTCTATAAAGGCAACCGTACGCTAAATGCAAATAGCTTCACAAACATACGATGTTACTGCTTCGTTAAATTATCGTGAAATCAAGCAACGCAATCAGAAGTATGCACGTGGTTAAGGCATAATTGCTAGAATATACGATACACACGTACGGCCAATGGAAACAGCCTCCAGGCTTGATCTCTCAATAGCGAGCTTACGGCTTAGAAATCCGCCCCGATCTCGCCGTCCCCTTTCAACCCCCTAAATACTGGTATTACTGATTACAGAACCGCAGCAGCACGTGGCTCACGTCTGCGCCCGTCACAGTCACACCGGCCAATTTGCGTTTCCGTAATTTCCGCCTGACAATGGACCACCCCGCATGTACATAGCGCGAGCGTATGCGTGCGTACGCGGATTGATAATCCGCACGCGCACACGCGCACGCGTTTCGGATTGAATGCTACTGCCAATTTCGCGTGTGGTCGACAGCAACGATTGTTCTTTGCCGGTATATACACCGTTCGTAGTAACGAAGAGAGAGCAAAGCGTTCGCTTTCACACGCTCCTCTTCATCGGCGCGATTATGGGGCGTGTCCGCGTCAACCAACGACGCCGGTCACCTCGATAAAATAATGCGACACGCTGTAATTACAGTATATAGAACGTTCGTGATATCACACGTGGAATCACGACACTAAGAACGATCGTTGTTATTATCGTTATTGCGTGTCTTAATGCTCATTTTCGTCGCCATTAGCATGTGACGAGTCTCTCAGTTTCTTCCTGTAATACATTTAAAATTCTATGCGTTTGTTTAAGGAAGAAGAATAAAACTTTACGCTTAACAATGAACAAAATAATAATTGGACAAAATAAATTTTCTACGTTTCCTATAATTGCTGTAGGTACCAGAAAAGTTTCTTTAAAATCGAACCTTTTTTGAATCTTCAATAAGCTGCGACAAGATACGACAAATCCTTTTTAGCGATCGGAAAAGATCTCGATCTTTACCTGGAGCTATTTAGCTTGGACGGCCTGATCGCAAACAGGATGCCCGCTGTGACTCGAACAATGAGAGCCTCAGCGGGGGTGCGTTACGGTCTATTCTCTGAATCCTTCCGAGAATTTTTCCACTCGACAAAGGACCGACGTTCAGAATTTTTGGGCATTTTCGTGCAGCGACACAGTGGACAACCCTTGGCAATTGTTGACGCTTCACGGCAATGTATAACGGTACATTTCTGTGCAAGCCGGAAATTCGAATGCCCCGCAAATTTTCACAATAGTATTAGTATATACCACGGAAAATCAGCTATCCGCTTTTCGCAGTAACCTTGGTTTCCATCCGAGGAACAAAGATCAAAGGACTTTAAATCGCTATGCGACCGAGTGTTGTGACTACCAATGGACATAAAGCAAACAGAATCAACGTCAAGATTCAGTAACAAATTCGATCCGGTTTTATCGAGGCAGACAGAAGTCGACGGATGTGAATTAAGGAGAATGGATAATTCCGATGCTATAGAACGTAAGCAAATCACGTGCGTAGAAGTCATGAATAAGAAAAACGATTGGTATTTGACTTTTATTCGTTTTAAAATAGTTTAAGCAGAATTCGTAGAGAACACTTTTGCTAGATCTTACGGAGGTATTATATTTCAACTTTACTAAGGGACTTGAGATGTGACGTTAAGCGTAGCTCACGTCAATCTGTATAAACTTGCGATTTTCCAACTGTAACTGCGCTGCTACAGTTATTCATGCCTCTAAATAATTTTTCCGCGGGGCCTCATTAGAATAAAGACGGCTTAAACGGCGCTTTCAGCCCTCTCGAAAAAATCCGTTCTCTTACGTGTGCGAGAGCCAAGCCAAATCGCGGGCGGCATGAATGCGGCTGCCACCCGCACTGCCAACACAGGATCTCCCCCGCAGACGCGCGCAGTCGGCGAATAACAAAAAACCTCGAAATCAACCCCGGCTCGATATGTGACTCGAATAATGGGGAAAAAGTTGTCGGTACAATAGGCGGGCGCGGAGGAAGCTCTCGAGCCGCCGGTACCAAAATGAAATCTAGGCGAAAGGGGTCGGTTGGCGCGTTTCTCCATGGTATCTGTAAGCCGGCGCGTATACACGCCGGTACATGCAACAGGACTCGGCTCTAGAGTACGACTCTTTATTTAACTGGAGTATAGAAGATGTGAATGCCAGGGCGGATTAAAAGCGCCGTGGAAGAGAATAGGGGGAGGTAGAGGAGAAGGAGAAAGAGAGAGAAGGAGAGAGGAGGAGCGAGCGCCGGTCGCATCGGACCGACGCGGAGGGACGAAAAAGAGGGAGAGGATCATTTGAATGAGTAATACTACACCTCGCGCACCCACCCACACCGCTATACAAGTTCCGAGCACAGCAGCTTTGTTTGATACGGCGCATTGTGCTGGCTGCCACCGGTTTACTTTATACCGACGCACACAAATTCGCTTGTCTCGCGTACACACGTATCCGCACATAGTCGCACGCGCATTCCCTCTCGTCGAATCCTCTCTTTTTTTCCCTCCATAGTCATTCTTTTTACGACCTCGGAATACGCGGGGTTCAGCTTGAACCGCCGAAAATTGTATTATAATACGACCGAAGCACACGACAATGAGGCAGCGGCTCGGTCAAGTTGCCTTATGCCAATCCCGGGAGTGGTGGCGGTTATGATTTCAACGAGAAAGAGAGCGGACGGTTGCGAACGATCAAGAGACCGGCAAAGGTTTCCATTTTCTACTTCCTCCTCGTGGCAGAAGAACGACGCTACAAATCGGTTAGTCACAGGAAAGCAGAGCATTTACAACTATAAGAATTTTCAAGCGAAAAGATTTATGCCGAGTAAGATTATCGAAACCCAAGTAAAAAAATAATATCTCTAGTTTACTCTGCGATAAACAGTCGACCGCAAAATTCTAATTTCAAATTTGGCAAAAATGAATTCGTGGAATATCAGAGATGCGAAATGTTTGTATCTAATTTTCTGATAAGTTTAATAAAGATTATATGTTATAGATATCATTACCGCATTAATCTTATTATTACCAGCGAGGTACATAAATTCGTCGAGGTATCGTAGGTCCGATAATCGCGGCTAGTGCGGGCGCGGGCGTAAATCGAGCTTCGCGAGGCTGCCGCCGCGACGTGTCTAGGAACATCGTAGATAAGACACGTGCGATTCGGCGACGTGTACGTACGTAAGCGCGGGCATGACTCTAATCGCGCGGGGGCAACCGGGCACGTACCGGACCTGCCGCATGTGCGTGTACGTGTGGCGCACACGCGCGATCTCGCCACCACTCTCTGTCCCACCCGTGTTCTGCACCGGCGGCGATAACGGAATGCAGTATTCGCACGAACCTAATCCGGGGGTCCGCGGGTCCTGCGCTTTCGCTTCGAAATTTATCTCGCGGCGACCGCAGATAAGAACCGACCGGCCGTGGTTTATCCTGGCGCAGTTAATAGTGATCTCGCTAAGCTCTCGAACGAAAGGCAGGTTTGGTAACGTCCCCTTCACCGCGTCCTTCGTCCCGTCGCAACCGCGCCGGGATAAGCGTGAATTTCGATTAATTGAAGCGACAACGAACCATTATAATCTCGCTTGTTATATGCAACTTATATACTTGGAGAATAATCTTAAACGATTTCATTTTTCTCACTGTAACGATCTTGTCGTACTATTATGCTAAATAGAAAGAACAGTCGGTTATATTCATTATATAACAAATACAATAGAATTAAATTGAATTAACTTGAAAAAAAAGTAATAGAACTATCATTGTACTCTATTAGAAATTTATCTGAAAATAATTTTTTCGTTTTTCACGGATCCTGTTTTCATCATCAGAATCATCAATATCAAGATGATACATCGTACTTTACGTTCGTCCCAGTAAAACATGTCATGAAAGATTTATCATACAAATTAAATATTCCAGAAATGTAAACAGGGATATCCTTTACATGGTTCATGGATTCTGTACCGCGACGCCAATTCTGGTCGAAGGAAGAAGCGGAAAGCTTAAAGGGCTTGCGAGATAGGTGAAGTTAGACAACAAGGAGGATGCACGCCCGGCTTTATCGCAGACAGCAGGATAATTAAATTTGTCGAGCTGATTTATGGCGTTGCACGTAGGGATGGCGGGGAAGAGAGATGAAACTAGGCAGACCAGGGTAAGGGGCTGATGCCGCCACCATTCCTCGTACCAGGTGACACCGTAGACTTCTTCAAAATACATGGGGACGAGAAAGACGAGAGAAATGTACGGAAATTATTTACAAAATTTCATTATCTCGCTGCAGAAAATTATATAAGACGGCAAACGTCTTTTTGCAACGAATACACGAATGCCAATATATTTTTCCTTCGCAAATATCCTTTGGAAAAATTATTAATAATGCAACGAATTAAGGCGATAAACAAATAATTTTATTTCAATATCGTTTATCGCGATATTTTTGTTAAATCTCGCAGTCTCGACTTAAATTCGTGGGGAGAAGATGATAACGCGAAACAAGTGTAATATTCGAAGAGCCGATTATTTAAGAGGCCACTCAATAATTCATAGAATTTCGTGACTTGCCAGGCGTCCTGGAACGTGCTTAACTTCTAACCCGAAGCTGGTGACATGCGATGGAAGACAGGAGGAATATCGTATCGCCTATCGCGGTGTATTCTCGTAAAAAATTCGTCCCTCGCCTATCGCGAAAATCGAGGCGAAAAGAATTAGGGGGCTGGTAGGATATATCTCGGGGGAGCGGAGGGACCACGAACTTTTTACCCCTCGTGCCAAGTGTCGCCGGCCTCATTAAATATTCAACTCTGTAATACAATATCCACCGTGTAGAAGGCACTGTACAAGCAGGATAAACGATTTGCGAGGCTGAGGGGAAGGGTCGTGGAGCGGAGCAGGCTTTCGTGAAACGGCGCTTTCGTCCCGATACAAGGCCCTAGCAAAGTTTCGAAGGAAGAACAAGTCATATAATACAGACTGGGATTTAGCGAAGACTAAAAGTCGTCACTTATAGTTTGTCCGTAACTTCATTCATTACGTTACCACGTTGTATATTCACGTGCGCGCGCGCGCGCACGCGAATTGTCGCTTAAACGATTAAATAAAATTAATTAAAATTCTATAAAACATCGGTTTTATAAACGATGCACGTTAAAACAGCAAAACCGATTGTAATCGGTGTGACCACTATAATTTCAATTAAAATAAATAAGTAACAAGTATTATGTTTTTATATTCTGATAAAAAAACACGATGAAGTCATATCTGAGATAGGATGGGAGATTAAAGTGTCACTCATTCGCAGACATAATTGTTGCCGGTAAACAAGATACGAGGCAACGATACGTGACGTATCGATAAAGTCGCAAATATACGTTTGCATTACGAGTGAAAGAGGAGATATCTTTTCACAGCTGATCGAGCTTTCTAGAGGGTCTCGCAAAGGACCAGGAAATTTGCAATATTTTTCAACGGAAAAAACCCGGCAACGAGGGTGCGCCAGGAATGAAAAAGAGGGATTTCTGGGGAGGAGTAACAGCAGGGTGCTTCGCATCGGAGCATATTTATTCCTCATAATGACAACAGAGTTCCATGGAAGCCGCGATCTTGCCGCTGTAATATCATGGCTTATCAATGATCTTTTGTATCTACGCGTAATTCGAAAACACCTCGTCTATCAAATTTCTTTAGAATATATTACATTTCATTAAAAAATTTCCAAAATATTAATGAAATTTAAAAGTACAATAGACAATAAAAAGAAAAAAACATATGCAATTGAAAATATTATAAAACTTTCTATGCTGTACGCTGAAGTAGAAACAGATTGTTAAAATAACTTGATAACAATTATATAGAAAGTTTTTGTATCTTTATCATTTTTCGTTCGTAAACTACCGATAAACGGCAGTCTTTAAATTAGAATTAGTTGCGCGAGTGTCGACGAACGCGAGAAGAGATTTTCGCGAGCCGAGAGCCGGTTATTTTAATAACGTTATAATAAGACGTCGCGGGATTGATGCTAAACTATTTGCTGGCAGCCGACGCCAAAGCCGCCGAAGAGGCTCGCGGTGGAAATACGGCGAGCTTAAAAGCAACGGAGATGTCTAGATCTTAGCCCGTCGCCTACGAGTCATTAACATATTTACTACTAACGTTTTCGACCCTTCGTCGCGTTAAAATTAAATCTATTTGATATCGAAATCGCTAAACATCCCTCGTGTGCGAATGGCACAGAAATCGTATCGAAGAATTGGAATTCAGATTCCAAGTTAATAAACTGCTAGTGAGTAAAGTTCGGCAATCGCGCGTGAAGAGGCTTTCGGTCAGGTCAGTGATCTTCCCGTGGTTGTATTCACTCGGCTTAATCGCTTCTCCTACCACATCGCCGATAGAAATGATCGTGCCCGATGACTTTACGGGCGTCGATGCTCGTTCCCTTGATTTACGGCCCCCCTAACCTTCGCCGTGTTACCTACATTGTTTCCCCCCGGTGAGGGTTTCTCTTTACACGCGCTGCTTGCGCTACCTCGACCGGGGCTTACCGGGGAAGCGACCTCGACCTCGGTAAGCCACGTAACGGAGTATCCTCCGTCTTCGAAGGTTCGACTCGCTGTAAACCATCGAGCCAGCAAACCAGAACTCATGCTCTCGCCGTGTAATCGAATGTTCCGTTCGAGTGATATGCTGTATGATAGACTTGGATCTCATAAGAAGAGAAACCCTCGCGAAGAGCGTCGGAAGACTTATCTATCGACATCTAAAGCAAAATGTAACGTTGCAATGCAAAGTCATGCGATTACTAGATTATTACCGATAGCACCGTTGTAATGGCATGTACTATTGAATGTATTGCGATGTGTGCGGTATTTCCAGCACAAACGAAATGAAGCATGTTTCTCTTTATATTTTTATTGCTGCTATCGATGTATCGTGAAAAATAATCCGAAAATTTGCATACGTATAAAAATTCTAGCAAACATCTATCGTGACAGAATTGTAGGAAGCTACGTAAATTTAGAATATTATATATATATATCGTAAAATAAAATTAGAACGGACTATACGCCACGTACAATCTTATTCACGGAAAATTCCTCTCTCGCTTTAATCCTTCTTTCATTCTAAACTTCTGAACACAGCTGCGCCCGCATGCAAGATCGAAGGGTGCATCACACCGAGAGTGAGTGCCTACGTGTTATTCCCAATTCGATATTTTCGTCGGTTATAAATATCAAGACCAGATGTAGAATCAAACAAGATAATTTACTTAAAAAATAAACGAATAGCTAGTCGCTATATGCATTGTCAATTTGTTATTTACTGTTAAAATTATTAAGCTACTTTTACATAAATGAAAATTTAAAAAAAAAAGAGAAAAAAGATCTATACCCAAAATAAGATGTACGTTTTGAAACACCGACTGATCTATCTATATACTTAGCTTTTTCTAATCGATTTTATTTGGAATCTATCCTAAAACTACTTTGCCGGATGCTATCAACTGATCATCATACATTCAATGGAATCCATGTCCGGCAATATTTTTGAACGATGCGTTCGCGCGTCCGTCACATAGTAACTACCGGTTGGCTGGTCCGACAGGGCCGGCGAGTTGTTTTGCAGCGCGCCGGAATAGATATCGGCGGTAGCTGGCGCGGAGACAGGGAAGTGCCACTATTTCTGACGAGCGCGAAAGAGCGTCCCTCCGTCCCTCGTCATCGTCGTCGTCGTCGTCGTCGTCGTCGTCGTCGTCGTCGTCGTTGTCGTCGTCGTCGTCGACGTCGTCGTCGTCGTCGTGCTGCTGCGTCGTCGTAACGCTCTCTTGTCCCCTTGTACGCCTCTACCATCCAAGGTGTGCCTAGACGCGAGGGTGAACGGGGTACTCTGCGCGTCGTTTAATAAAAGGCAGACGCCGAGAGAGAGAGAGGCGGCCAGGAATAACCGTCAAGATGTCACACTTCCATATAGACATCGTGCCGAACGGTTCCACTCGATGATTCGCCCGGTTCGCTCGTCCGGTTTCTTCAAGTCCACGTTATGCCGTGGCGACGTCGACGAAGCAGGAACCGGAGGACGCGCGCGATTAATGAGCCGGAATCAAAAGCGTGATCTCGCTTTGCGCCATGAGATCAAACGCCAACGACTTATTGTTCCTGCGATACGAGATGTAGAATCGAGAAAGTGGCTGTACCGAGACACGATTTGATAGTCGTTGCATATTACAATGAAATGTTAAAAAGTACTGTTTAAAAGTAGATTAATTAAATCTTCATTCTACTCTTATCGGTAGTAAAAAGTTGCAGAAAGTTTTTATTATCTTGCAGATTTTTCCCAAACTTTTCAAACTTACTCGCGATCGATGAGATCATAAGTCGAAAATCAAGTGAGCTTTAGTTGGCGCCAAATCACGCGGATGCGAATACGGATCCAAGAATATGACCGCATTTTGTTGCACAAGCGTTGAAACTAATCGCGCGGCACCATGCTTTTGGATCGCGCGCGTGAACGGAGAAACGGACGCTAAATGAGACGAATGGCTTCTGAAAATGGGACATGTGTTAAGTGCGGAATTAATTTCGCGCGTGGTTGTGGCGGACACCCGCCACTGAATTATACGCGACAAATCTGTATCGCCGACGTCGATTAATCAATGGATATTCCGCGTTAGCTCGCATCATTTACGGAGAACAAGATTTAAGTGCGATAAAGGCGATACGGAACGAAAGATGGAAGAGACTTCCACAGTTTGAGTTATCTTCCGACCGTAGGCGCGCGGTGGGAAAGTCTTCCATCAAAATCCCGGTTAATAAGCGGCCTACCAACACCCACGGCGACTCCGACGGTGGCTCGGCAGAAGCGGCTCGCAGATCTACGAGTGCCGTTTGTCACGGTAACGCGACTGGGCCAAACGAGGCGTCGATATCACAACAACCCTACTGCCAAGGGCGTTGTGTGCGTGCTACATCTATTCCTGACTACTCTTAAGGGCAAGAACGATGAGACGTGGAGACGCGAAGGCGAGAAAAAGCAGGAAGAGAGGAAAGGGAAAAGAATAAGGGATGGGTTCTAGATCGTAGCTCGAATCGTATTGTGCGCAACTGCGTGGGAATGAGCGGGCATTCTCCGACGACGTTTCGGTCGCACCTGAAAGCACGTGGGTGAGGTCGGTACTCTCGTCCCGGAAGATGTAAATAATCGCCGCGCGCAGACGTTATGCGCGTCACCGCTTATTCCGAAAACCTTAAATCTTCCTCGGAATGAGTTTATCGTTTTAGGCTGGCCGTAGGCCTCTTGAGGAAAAGTGGAAAATCGCTGTACCGTCAAATATAATTTCTCCCATGTAGAATTATTAGCCACACAGTGACTCTTGGATTGCTTCTTCAAGTCGAGATGGGATATCATTTTTCAATATACCGGAAAATGTACTTCTACAGGAGCAAAAGAACTATGTAAGCGCAGCCTCTTCTTCAATCCAGGACGGCACGAGGCTTCCGCAGAATATTCTCGCGCGGAGATCAACCGTAAAAGCGCAGAATGAAAGACGCCCGTACTATCCGCTACATCGTGAATATCCATCTTTCCCGTGCAAGGTTCCGCGGGTGTGCACGTGCGTGTAAACCTCGCGGAGACCGCCGAGCGGTCTCCTAAATGGCTACTAAGTTTATCCTAAGTCCGGTGTCACGCGAACGCTCACTTACGGCAAAACGCCTCGTTTCGCTTACAGAGACCAGCCGAAAGACTCTGCCGTTGTCCCGCGCTCGGTAGTTGACACACCTGCCAACATTTCAGCCTCACCTGGTACCGCTTTACCGTACTACCACGAAGCCTTACACATACATAAAATGCATGTGGACGGAACAAAAATTCTTTTCTCTGAATATATATCTTATCTATTGAATATATGCATATAATTTAAAATTTCGTGAAGAGTGCAGATCCTGAATAAATATCAATTTTTACGTTCAATAAAAGAAACATGTATCCTTACAATTTCCACTTTACTTATTCATACTCTTCTAATCTTATATCTTACTGGAATCTTGCGAAATTCTTAGCACCGATAAGGATCACCGCAATCCAAACTTCATAATCTCCACACGACCACGGATGTGTCACGCGAGAGGAGTGAGCTATCGAAAGAGGAAAATCGTCGCCTGTGTCGGAGATGGAACGCCCATTGTCGTTGTAGATAAGCGAAGGCTTCAACACCCGTTCGTCTCTCACTCTCCTTCGCGTCCCGCGAGGAATGACCACCCAGGCGAGATCTCGCGCCTATTCGTGAATGACAAATGCGTCTTCGCCCGGTATATCGAGCGCACGTCTCAGTACCGTTCGACAGGACATAAATGCTTCGTGGGAGCATGGACGCGAGGCGACGCGACGTGTTCGTCTTACGAAGGGTCGGCGACGCGAGCGGGATACGAAAATCTAACGGCACACGAAGACGACTAGACGTGATACCGTACAACTAGTCATATTATTAAATATAAACCAGTAATTTATAGACCATAGCGCGTAGACATTGTACACGTGAATACGCTGCTATTTAGATAGAGCATAAATATAGCGCGGTGAATCGTAAAATTCGGCGGAAGCGAAGAAGAGGATGGTGGAGACTTTACGTTCAAGGGAGAGAGGAAGGCACGCGAGAGAAAGAGAAAAAGCGAGGCGAAGAAACGAGGGGGAGAACGAAGAAGAGGAGAAAGGCTTCGTTGTCATTGAAGGAAAGAAGAGAAAGGATACGCTGTGTGTCGTTTCGGGGCAGGCAACTGCGCTCGCCCACACACTAAGTCGACAAGAAAGAAAAAGATCGGGCCGCGATGCGGCTGTGGTTCACACCGCGCCGAATGACTGATCCTCTCAGCGGCGCGTCTTTCAATATGCTCATGGACGAACGAACGTACGTTGATTATCATCGCTCGTGCATAGCGCCACGACACTGCGCTCTCTCTTTTATTCTTTCTCTCTACTTTTACTGCCATACGTACGGCATTGTCGTCCTGTAATACACTATGCGTAGTCGTCTCGCCGAGTCTATCGAGGCATCTAGTGATCGATTATCCATACGTAGGTAAATTTGCCGGCGGCGAACATGAGACGGTACAGATATTCATAATTATTCACTTTTTCATAGATATTACATTATTCAACGTTTACCGGGTAAGTAACGATTTCCTAGTTTTATTCCTATTTGTCTTCAAATAAGAAAAATGTAATTTCCAACAAATCCGAGTCATTTTTTTGTTATTACTTTTGCATAATTATAATTGTAATATATACGTTTGTAATATTCGCGCAACTTGTGACACGTACATAGTTTTGGAAATTAGGATCTAGCATGATGCAAATGGAGCAACAGTGTTAGAGATCTCGGACGCTGACACGCGTCGCTCTGAACTTCACTCCACGTGTGAAAAGACAGTCAAAGACGCTGACGAGTTACAAGACAGCGCTACGCAGAGGCCAAGAGTCAGAATTTAACATCAGGAGCTCTCGAAACGCGCGAATCGCGTGGATAATCGGATCGTTAAGAATCCGATCGATCAGCGAGCCACGAGACATCAGTCGAATTGATATCAACGCGTTCATTGACGTGCAGAATTAGTGAACTTTGGACAATTTCGAGGAATGCATTGAGATAAAATATCATTTAACATCAAAGAAGCTTAAGAACAAAATTCTTTTGGAAGTACAATTCATATGCTACATTAATTTTAGCGCAAATAAAATCCACAACAATCCCGTCACATTCAAATAGTCTTGACGAGAATGGCAACGTCTGGCTAAAATTTAGAAATGTTACATGACAGGGATTTTACTGAGACTGACAAGAGAGAAAAAAGGAGATTTCGTCAATTAAAGAAATACAAGATATACACATTTACTCTCAAAGCAAACTCGAAGAATAACATGTTATTACGACGTGTAAAAATATCATTTCAGCCGCGAGAGAAGCCGATAAATGCGAACTCGGACAATTTCGGATTCAGACCCGCGGCTATATGTATATGCGCGCGCCGAGTTTATGTCTCGCTGAAACTATTACGAGCCTAATAGAAACGAAAACGATCGCGGACAGACACTTCGCTCGCGGGCGGAGTTCGCGGGGCGAAACGTGCGGCGGCTCGCCGCCTCGCGGCGCGAACGGCCGTCGACTATCGTCGTTTTATTGCTCGCAAATCGAGTGCCGGTTTCTCCGCCGTTTCTCTCCGCAGGAAGTCGAAAGAGGTCGAAATCGGAGGGCCGTTCTCCGCGCTCGATTTACCAGAATGCATCCGGTTGTGCCGCGTCGTCGCCGTCGAGGCGTTCCTTACGCGCCGCATACGACCACGAAAGTCTCTTCGCGATGGAGGATCCGATATCCCGTTCTACCCCGCACACGCCGTTGCGCTCCGCCCTACCCTCTTTACGACGCGGCACCCACGAAAGGGTACTTGGGGGTCTGCTGTATATTTGCATGGGGATACGCAAGCACGCGTATATGTTCGCGCACACGCGCACCCGCAGCCGTCCCTCTAATCCTCTAATAGGATTTATACGCGCGAGCTCGATTACCTTCAGTCAAGGATATACCCCCTCGCCATCGCCATCGTCAGACCCAACGACGCGTATTTACCGCGGTAATTTCGTGCCCGCACCCACACAACGTTCCCGCGACACACGCCGCGGGGTAATAAACGCGCACAAATTTACGAACGACTTTCACGAAAAATTAAGATAAGGCTCCGGAAAAATGCAAAGTTTCTTAACAATTACTAGTATAACAATGTCCTAAAATACGTTTTTGAATAGTGAGTCTAGAAAATAAATGCCATTCCAATTTATACGTAACATTCTGCATACAATAAGTGCGAAAATGCGATGGTAACCGAGAAATGTGAGATTTTCTCCGCGGATGCATCCATGTTAGACAGAACTTCATGAAAATCCTAAAGAAAGAACAAACGCTCCGAATGTTGGAATTCATCGTGATAAAAAGCGAGAAGGATCGCGTTCGCGAGAGGCAACGAAGGCAATGACGCGATCCGACCTCTCAGCAATAACGATAATGTTCGTGCGATCGCAGTGGCAAGCGAGCACGCGAGAGATTCACCTTTGTACGCGACTCACGTAGAATCGTTCTTCTTTTGCGTGATCGTATATTTATCGTTGCGTCGCGCGCGGCAAAAATCTCGGGCAAATAGTTTTCTTCGCGCCTCGCGCTCTGTCCTTCTTTTCTCGCGCCTGTTTTGGCACTCGCTATCTACAAGCCAAATCGTATATCGGCGCGTCAGAAGATGCACTTTGGCCATCTCGCGAGACTCTGAAAACTCGAGGACGAATTTGCATGCGGACCGGACGCGGAGAACGAAATCGTTTTCATTCCCACCGACGTGACATTCCGCGGAATGCGTCTGTCCTCAGCTCCGAATCTTTCGCTGTCGAGAACGGTGGGAGAGAGGAAGGGAAGAGAAGAGGACAAGATCGCGGTGCCGATTTCTTCTCTTTTTCTCGGAGCCCAAAGACGCTCGCTCCCTCGCGAATAAACGCGATCGGCTCTCTTATTTGGCGGCTTTCTTATTTGGCTGGACCGAAGCCGCTCGGAAAGGATCGAAAGATGAGAGAGAAAGAGAGAGAGAGAGAGACGAGTGAAGGAGGAAGAGAGAGAGAGAGAGATAGAGAGACGTCCTTCGGCGCAAACGGAGGATAGACTCTCGAGAAGGAGAAAGGATTCTCCACGCCTTCCTTCTCCGTGCCTTTCATGCGAGCCGGCCCGTTAATCCTCCACCGATCCCACGGAGATGCACCAAGGAAATTTGCATACAAGATCTTCTGGCATCTCCTCCACGGTTACCCCGTCGTCCTCCCGCACCTCCTCGCTCTCTCATTTCGTCTTCTCTCGGCCATCTTTCTCACTTTCCTCACTGCTCCTCCTTCTTCCTCTTCTCCTCCTGTTCCTCCTTCTTCTCGTTGCACGACGCCATCGTGACCCGCTTATGTGCCGATCGCGCGCGCGTCTCCTCTTCCTTCCTATTTAGACTCCCGCAGAAGCCTTGTCCCTTCGATCGCTTTGAAAGTCAGGAGAGAACTTTACTTGGCGGTCCGTCAAGCTTCGAGAGGCACGAACCGATCGCATTCTCCACGCGGAACAATAGAGGCGGCTCCCTTCGAGCTGCTGGTCCCGTCGGAAACTCTTGAATACGCGGCGACCTTGACGATCAAGCGGCTACAGTGGAACGATCGAAACGAAGGCAATCTCGATACAGCCGCGAATCAGCCGCAGATCGTACGCGGAAAAACTGCTCCCGACGGCATTAATTCGGCCTGCGGACTCGGCGGAATTAGCATCGTCACCCTGTAATCGCGGACGCGGGCGCGATAAATTTGCAAGTATATTACGCCTTCGCTGATATGAATATTAAATGCGCCCTCGGAATAGAATTAAAGAGCATTTTTGCTTCCCGGAATTTGAATGCCAAATACACGGTAATGATATGTTGTGCGCAAAAACGTCCTCGCGCGATGCATTATTAATGCCGAATCTCTCTCTTTTCTCTTTCTCTCTCTCTCTCTCTCTCTTTCTCTCCCGAGCTCTTATTTTTCCGGTCCTCGATTTTCCGCACGGTCACCAGCCACGCATTGTCCATCTCGGTAAATCGCGAGCACCCGTGCACATCCCGTAATCCCATAGGAAAACTCATTCGATCTGATAACACCGAAGAATTTGACGTGGGGCTCCGTCCCCTTGCGCCCATCCTCCTCTTCCCATCGGAGTTAATCCGAGCCATATACGCGAGCGATTACTTTTAATTATATTTTCCTGGTGGACTTTCTCTTTCTCTCTCTCTCTCTCTCACACACACACACACACACACACAGAAACGCACGAACGTACATTTGTGCGCGTACACGCGGCGTCTCCCCTGGGTTTTCACACAGAAACACACGTGCCGTGCGCGCTTAGAGGAATCGCGGCGTGGGTGTGCACACGCGTGTTTTCGTAGATGACGAAGAAGGGAACTGGGGGAGGCCTGGCCTGTGGGAAGGGCGCGGGCGAGCAGCCACCCTTCCTTTGCTCGGCAGCGTTCCTCCCTTAGCGTTAATACGGGCTACATCGGGCGAAGGGCAGGATTAAATTGGCACCAATTACCAGCAAAACACCCTCCACGCACTTTCTCTCCCCCGTCTCTTCCCGTGTCCGCCCGCTCCTGTTCCTCGCACCAGAAACCGTCCCACCCTCTTGACGCCCGCTCACCCTAAAGAAAAGACAAGTCCGCCCCTCGGAGCCGCAACGATATTATATTATGAAAATATACATCTATACAGCTGACGTAACTGTACCTCGTAAGGCAATTAAATAGACATATTCGAATGGTTCAAATTTTTAGAAAAGAAAATCGATATAGATGAATATATTAATTAATCTTCAACAAGTGCAAGTATATTCTGAGATTTTTCAATATTAATTTAAAAATTATTTGAGCAAGACAATCTCAACGTATCTCAAACTATTCATTTAAGAATAAATTTGACAGTGTTCTGTATTGCTTCATAATATTCTTCCACGTCCTCTTTTTTTTAATATTCATATGATTTTAATATTACAATATAACATTCATATTTTTAAAATAAATGCATTTAGCAAATGAATTGTTATTTAATTATTCAGATACAAATTTCCGTCCAATTTCTGTCAAATTAATCCTTAATTTTAATTCCTTATTTCCTAAATCTCCTCTCTCTCTCTCTTTCTCTCCCTATAATATATAAGTATATTCAAAATACTCAAAAACGTAGCTATCACGCAAGCCATATCCAGTAATTTTCCGCGAGCGACAAGATTATAACGAGTATACCTAACAGCGAACGCACACTGATGTGTCATCGTGTCGACCTATCCTCCCCCGTCTGCTGCATGTGTACGCGCGCGCGCAAACACACATATTTTACATACGAGCGTGCATCGTCGACATTGCACGTCGCATGAGACTCGAGCAAAGGCGATGAGGACGACGATGATGACGACGACGGCGACGGCGACGACGACGACGACAAAGACGGTGGCGGCATTTGCGCGCACACAAATGGGCGGTTCTAAGGAGAGGAATACGGCGCGCTGCAATTGGTCGGCCTAGTCGTTACACTTATCACATTACTCGTGAGCGATGTGTCGAGGAGTGCGTCATGCGTGCGTGCGTGCGTACGTGCATGAGTGTGCGCGAACGCATACGCATCGCGCGCGTACCTTGAGAAACGTACCATCTCTTTGTCGCGGGTCGTGGGTGTGGGAATCGCTTTTGTCGGTATGCGGATATGCTCGCACATATATACTCGTGTTCACGTATATAGATGTACATATATGTATATGTATATATGTATATTCGCGCATATCGCGAGAAACGCCATTTGCAAGGCGATTTTGCGAATGTGCCGCAGGAGATTTTGCGATTTTTTTTCTCGTGACATTTACGCTTAGAAACCGCGAGAGTATTTCGGAACTTGGGGATTAAGTGTTCACGGATACCGCAAGATACAGCGGCGACGTCGCCGGCTGAACGCACGTTTTACAGTAATAGCGTCGAGTTAATTAGACGCGATCGATGTGAATACGAAATCGTCGTCTTCGCCCTTGCACGCAATGCCGCTTCGGCGCCGAATGAATTTATGCAATGCGGTTAATCGAAGGGTCTTCCTGCTGCCAACGACATCGTATCGTATAATTAATCGCATTAATTTTTTTTTAAATGTTCCAATTACGCCATGAGGATTTAATGAAAGATAAATATAGGAGAAGAATTGACATATCGACGTTCATTTATAATAAGGAATATTTCGGACTTCCCCTATTTTCTCTGTACTTTAATATCACGTTTTTTTTTTAATAAAAATTATAAACAGGTTTTGAGAAGTAATTTTCAAGTTAGTAATAAAAAAAATTTTATCTTAATAACGTTTTGCATAATTTTTCCCCGTAAAATACCGGCCATTTAAATGTCACGCTTAAATTCCTGAAACCAAAGTGCGACGTCGCGCGATTCGCGAGCTGTCATCGAGATCATCGGCGCGCCGGGCGCTATATATCGCATTACGACGTGCATATACTCATCCGTTCCGGGACGAAAGAGTATAGAAGTCGTGGGCCCGGAAGGTGCAGGAGAAGGGAAGAGAGAGGATAATTTATTATGCTGTCAGTATGTCGCTCACAATGACCGCCTCCTCGATTTTAGTGACATGGCGATTATCGTCGCGGCCGATCTCGACCGATCATCGTTAGCATGAATAACGTGACAATGGTAATCCCTTTCGTGAAAGTGCTAACGGCCATACGTGCTTCGACGCCAGATGCCGTCTTGAGCATGTAGAAGAGATCGTCACCGTGAGAGGGACATCACAAGGAGGACGAGGAGAAGAAGGAAAAAGGTGGAGCAGGAGGAAGCGGAGGACATTCACCACGAGCACAGGCGCGGCGGACGGGCTCCGACACGTGGCGCGTATACGCTCGTCACCCGACGAATCGCTTCTAAAAATATTTACCGACGCGAGAGAAGAAAAAAAAAAATAAGAGGAAGAATAGGGGACGCGAGAGAGCCCTCGCGCCCGGCGGTTTTAATTTGGCCATCGGAACGTGACGATACCGCGTCGCGTCGCGTCGCGTAGCGTCGCGACACGAGGCGACGTCGGGCGTCGATCCTGGAGCGATTTTGCGCCAGCGAACGAGCGAATTTATTTCGGGCCTAAGGCGCTCTCTCTCTCTCTCTCTCTCTTTCTCTGTCGTTTGCGACAGTGATACCGAGATGTTTCCTAACGCTAACTGCCTCTCAATTATCTCTATGCAACGAGACACATTCTATTTATTGTAATTGCTCCTGGATGGTCTGACTATTTGCGAATGCAGCGCCCGTTCGAGTATCAGCTTTCAATAACGGTTCGACGTGGCTTAGCTCCATTAGACGAAAAAGCGCTAAAAATAGGAATACCGTTGACGCAACCGCTAATAACGGCCGCCCTCGAGAAAAGACGAGGCGGATAAATATATTCCATAATGCGAACGATGATAACTTCTAGTACGCCCGCACGAATGTGTTGCGGAGGAAGAGTAGCGGCGGTAGTGGGTTAACGACGAAATTTAAGTGACACAATCCTGCGGCCGTATACGAACGACACCGTTTCACGGAGAATGTGTCGTCAACGTGTTCCCCAGGGGTGGCAGCCGACGAAATATTCTTGAAGCACTTTCCAAGGGTTGATCGCAGTCAACGGAGGCTCGAAGGAGACGACGAGAGCACGCCGTAAGAGATGTGCCGGCAACGGCACGGGGGTGGCCTCTCGGGGAGGGAAAGTGGCCCCGTTACAAGTTTTACTGCAGTTTTGCGGCTCGGAACTGCGAGCGCGTAACGGTCGGCAATTGAATTTAAATATTCAATTATGCGATGTGTAAATGAAATAGAAGCCTTATGCAAATGGCTACACGCTGCGAGGGTTGTTGCAAATTTAAAGGGTTAAATATTTATTAGCCGAGGGTTAACCGAGATTTATGGGACCGCGGCCGGCTCTCTTTTCGTTCCCTCACCGACGTTCGGCAACACCTCCGGGAATTGCGCGATTAGAGAGTCCAAATATGCCGCACGGATAAGTACGATAATGAATAATACGCCTTCACACATCGCCAGATAAACCTATCTTTAAACCTACCTATCGCGAATACGTTACACCTATTATTTAATCCGAAAACCCATTGATTCGTATTGAGAGCTCTGTTCTCTGCAAACGAAAATCTTATTACTTGGAAAAAAATGAAATATCAAAGTCATGATTTAAATATTGCACTACTGTCACTAGTATCCGATCAATTTTTCGACAAGAGACAAGATTCGTCTCCCAGTCAGTACTGAATGTAATTGCCACATATGAAATCATAAAGTCAGTTTTAAACAATACTCATCTACACAGAGACTCAGTTTTATCCGACAGACACATCATCACAATACACACACGTAATTAATCTGCGACGAGGGTGTGCGAGAGGATCAAGGAGCTTTTTGGTTCGTCCGAGAAAATCGAGAGCGAAAAACGCCCAAATAAAAAAAGACGCACCGAATCTTTTTGTTTTAACTCAACAAGGCTAACATTTATTTATAATGAAAATACGTTGATTGAGACAATAGTTTAAACAAGTATCATATTATCAGTAATATATATATATATATATATTATCACTATATGTAATGCTAATCGTATACAATGTTCGGGTGAATTCCGACTTTTTTTTTTATTCTCTTAAGTCTAACAAGTTGTAAATTGTAAACACACATACATGCACAATGTCTTTTGGAAGTGATCTCTTCCGCGCGTTAAATGCATGTGCTACGTTAAACACAGCGGTGTCGGTTTCCTTGTTCACGTTCTATGTGTAGCGGCGTTTAAACGTATCGCGTAAATTGAGAGCTTTAATATATTCCGCGTCCCTATCGTTTGCATTTTATGTTTCTCGCGCCGTCTCCATCTGTGTATCGCGCACGCATCCCGTAAACATTGTAACAATTACAGAAACAATACGAAACAAAAACGTAACGTAACCATATCACGCGGCGGCATTTATTAACAAACGTATACATTCGCGGCATTTTGCTCCGCGAGATCGAAAAAGGGGGCAACCGCGTTGCGTTATGCAATCCTGATAAAACTAATCTGCTCCCTTCTTCTCGCGCTCTTTGTAGCTCGCAATCTCGCACCGCGATGAAAATAATCGTCGGATGTCGTGCAAGACGCGACCATCCCGACGAGTAATCTTCATCGGACAAGTTTTTCACAAAACCGTGAAAAACGTGCGCAGAAACGAAATGCATGACATAAAAGAATATTATAAAATTTAAAACGCGATAAAACATCACATTATTTTCGCGACCACACTATATTCTCCAATAAAAAGCGTAATCTGAACAGAATAAAGAACGTATATATCTCATTTTGATTATGTGGTAACAGTGTCTAAGCTTGAGCACTAAAAATATCGAGTATTCCATGTCCGAGTTACGTACTAAACTGATCTTCTTTGATTAGTATTTAATTAAGTACACAGTCTCGGTGCGCGAACACGCGCACACTGCAACCTATGGCACTAAGTATTCACGTTATTTTCCGCATTTTTTTTTACTTTTAATCTCTCAGCGCGAAATTTATCTTCTTCATATGCAACTCGCGCTACCACAACGAATTTTCTGTTCCATTCCGTCAACATTCAAAGATCCTGCAATAAAATTATCCGTCACGAATCGATCATTTTAACGCGGCATTTAAAAGAAACAGATAAAATAAAATTTCCCGACGGATATCAATCATAAATAAAAATTATTGATTTATGCGATAAAAAAATTATTGATTTAGCTTTTATGAAACGTATAATAATTGACTAACAGATTGGATAATCAATATTACTCAATCTCCGTATCAAATATAAAAATTGCCGCGCAGAAATAATGGATTCTTGTAAAATTCCTTATATTTGTCAAGACATAAAAGCAGGAAATAAAATGCTCCAATGTTCCTCTCATATAACTCTTGCATTATTCTTGTTTCATTTTTCCCTATTCCTTTCTCTTTTTCAGTTGTATTTCTTTCTGAGCAATATCTAATGAAAGCCAAGAGAATAATCCTCTCAGCCCTAGGCTCGGCACTCGTAACTAGGGTTCCAATCGACCGGTGCCGAAGCCCATCTTCCCATCTCCGTACACCCTTGCATTTGCTTACGACAGCAATCTTAATGAGAAGACCGCTATCGCGTTTAGAGATAGTATTCGAACTTTGAAGCCATTCCTCCAGCCTGATGCCTCGCATATGGTTTTCATTTTTACGTACCTATCGTATGGAGTGAAAATGTAATTTTGAACTTGTTCGCAAGAGCGGTTTCAAGATACACGTATTCGTGCATATGCTCTCACGACATGTTGCTCGCGCGTTTTGCCTACAACGACGTACACGAGTACACGCGATGTCTTCATTCAGTGAAAATGACACATCGCGCGCGCGTGCATGTGTATACGTTGCACCCGGTTTGTCTGCGACAGACGGGGGTCAGTTATATACACATTTACATACACGTATTATTACACGCATATTAACGAATATTGATATCAAGAAGAAAAAAGTGTTCCAAAAAAGATATTTCTCGACAGCAAGGCACCAGCGAGAGAACTCGACTCCTCGCTCTTTCGGGAGTCTCAATTTATTATTCTTGCACTTCATATACAAGATACAAGGGTTAAGTACGGGGGATGGGGGTGGACCTCGCGCGCCCTGCCGATCAGGACTTGTACCTCACACAACTCCCTAGTTACGAGTACCGAGACCTAGTGACAATAGCCGACTGACTTTGATTTCGCACGATTTTTCATTTCCTCTTTGTTCTCGAATTCGTCGCATTCCATCGATTTCATTATGCATATATATATGTATGCCTTCCCCTATATTACTCTCGCTCACCTCGATCCCGATCGCACACCTGCGGCGCAAGTTCGCTTAAAGAGATTTTGCAGCTCCGTCTAGTTCACAACATTCGCTCGACAAACTCGTCCGAGTCTCTGCCTCGTTAACATAAACTCACATTATCGCCGTCAATTCTCGGTAACCTCAAAATAAAAATTCGCAATAAATTAAACGTTATAGTCTATCTATTTTTCGCTAAACACGACCCACACACGCTACGACTCGTTCTCGCTGCCTCGCGTCCGCATTCGCTCTCTGTCTTGCACACGATCCCTAAGTTATTCCGATCGTTCAGTTTAAAAATAGACACAAAATTCATCTTATTCTTTCTGTGACGCATATGAATCTTAATCCTATTACGTATATCCAAATCACGATTAATAGATCAGCAAATCTAATCGACTATCATCGGTTTTCCAAGCTAACTCGTCCTCGTTGCTGCGACTTCGATCGAGAAAGATGGACGCCGCGATGTAAGAGAAAAATACGCATGTGTACGCCCACGAGAGAAGCTACCTAAAGAAAGTAGACGCCGCGTAGACGATATAATGTCTGTCGTAAACACGCCTACCGCGCGCGATAGTATCGATCATCATCCAACGCGCGCTGCATCGAGGCCGTTAGCTACTGACGCGCGCGTGCTCTCGTCCCTATGTAGCGTCCCGCATATAAATCGCGGTCAGTAACGGTGTTTATAAAAAAAAAGAAGAAGAAAAAAGAAGAAAGTGAGAAGGAAGAAAAAACGGGACGCTGACGTACGAATTATCCGTGCCTTGTCCGCCCTTCCTATACGCGATTCAGTTAATTGGCTGTCTTCTCTTCGTTGCTATACATCTGATGCGGTCTCATTGACACGTGACGTCGAAGTAATACACGCGCGTATTGTTCTTGCCTCCCTCCTCCCTTCTCTCTTTCTCTCTCTCTCTCTCTCTCTCTCACTCTCTCTCTCTCTCTCTCTCTCTCTCTCACACACACACACAGAAACGCACGAACGTACATTTGTGCGCGTACACGCGGCGTCTCCCCTGGGTTTTCACACAGAAACACACGTGCCG
>VBVQ01000348.1:35467-64443 GCA_011636635.1 Tetramorium simillimum | reverse complement strand
GCGGCGGGATCTCCCCGCGTTCCTCCCCCATCCCCCCGTTGGCGGGTCGTGCCCGGGAGAGAAAGCGGAAATGAATTAAATATGTGTGCGGACCGTTGCGCGCATCCGCCACGCGGATTTCCATGCCGTATGCCAAAACGCCCCGAGGCGTGAAACGGCGAGGCACCGCTGCCGCGCGGAGAATTCCAGAAACGCTCTTTTTCCCCGCAAACGCACGTGCGGGATCCTTCCGTGCCGGTCCTTCGTCTGGGGCGACGGGCACGACGGGGATCAGATCTGATCCGCGCGAGCGCGACGCGCTCGGCTAGAAAATTGAGTTTTTCCACGTGCGGCGATTAGACGGAGTACTGTTCTGTAACTTCGCGCGCAGCTTTTTCCCTTCCCCCCTCCGATATCGTCTAGAGTACGTGTAACTGCGCGTTCGGAGAGAAAAAAAAAAAGCAGATCCCTCGTGTATGTACAGGAAGCTCGATTTTAATTCCGGTATCCGAGCATCAATCGAAGTACACGTCGGCATCTCCGGTTGCGTGCAAACGGATTTTACGTGACGACGTAAAGAATGAATAGTTATTTTTGCGACGTGAAAAACCGATTCTCTCTTCTCTTCAGATCATCAAAGCTGTATGTACGATAAATTTTTCAAGAAATCGAATGCTTTTTTTTTAATTCGAGAGACATGAATATTGCACCACATCTAAAATGTAAACTGAAATTACAATTCTAGAATAAAAATGAGCCGTTCTGTAAATCAGGACGCAATATCTAAATTTTATAATATGAACTCGTATCTCTATATATATGTAATGCTTTTAGATAACGTGAGTTTTCTACTAAAAAATAATACACATTTCCACGCACGCTTCGAAAATAGGTTGCCTGGATAAGGGATGAAAAAAAAAGCACTTACATATTTTAAATTATGCATATGGCTTCTGAAAATTTAATATTACTCGGTATTCAGTGGCACTACGTTCAGATTACTATTTCATATGAAAGATTTTTCGATAATTTGTGGTGTCCCAGAGAATAAAAAAGCGACATTATATTGCTAACGATTTTGACGCTGTTTCAGAGTAACGATATATTTTCACAAGCAAAGCACATTCCGAAACGTGGTCCATCGATGCCGCTACCAGCGGGACACCATCCTGTGGACGGAAGTTCTCTCAAGAAGGAGTTCTGTCACATCCTCCGGAAATCAGCGGTAACTCGGCGAAGCGTAAAATGTCGACTTTTATCATTGCCCTTCGACGGCTGAGCGAATCCGTTCAGTAATGATATAATAGTAGTAGCCGGAACATTTCCAGGAACTAGGGACGAAGCGCAACACATGGAATTCATGGAGAATTCCGTATTATAGCAGTTCTATAAATCATACGTTGCTTTAAGCCGTAGTGGTACTACAAGCTACGAATAAATTTTCTTCAACTCTATATTTATACAGTAGTAATAATGATAATATTATTACGTGCTGTATATAATAGGAAATGAATAATAGCAGCGAATAGTTGAAATAATCATTATTAAATATACATTATTATAATTCTGTAAATTCTATAAATTATCATTATTAATTCTGTAAATCACATTTCCAATCGATTTAATTCTATTTTTATTTGTAGAGTATTTTTATATAATTATTAATATTAATTATATTATTTTTTATATCATTAATATTAATTTATTAATTTATTATTTAATTACGATTAATTATTATTAATCGGAAATAAACTGAAGAATAATGAATAATATGAGAGAGTCAGAGAGAGGATAGCGAGGTAAAAAGTTTCACAGTAGAAAATGAGAACGCTTGAAAATTTTGCTGCGCGATGAAAAGAAAAGAAAATTGAAATTAGAAACGAATGATAAAAATGAATATAAAAATCTCTTTAAAGTGAAATAAATTATGAAGATACATACAGCATTTTTGTACATACTTGTCAGTCTTTAATCAGCAATCATTTTATATCTGAAATATTTTTTTATGCGACGAATAATCATAATTTTTCGAGATTTTTAATTTAGACGATCTTAAAAAAAAGTTTTCTAAATATAAAAAAATTTAGCAAACGAGAATCCGAATGCTGCAGTTTGCACAAAGGCTCTTATATCTTTTATATCTCCCGATCCGCGAGCTGGGATATCGGATGAAAATAAATGACATCTCCAGCAGCCGAAGTCGAGGGCCGCGCACATAAAGCGGATGTGAATTTCGGACGATTAATCTCGGACGTGATTACGATCGCATAATTTCGCTATTGCTCCGCTCCGAGCGATTATCGACATAGACGTTAATGTTAATTGGAGGGTTTTAGGATTAACGAATTGATATTAATAATTGAATCTACGAGGATTTCCGCGGATTCGAAGCATCGCGAAATTAGCGAAAACCTGCACATTAACATGTATTACACGCAAGAGCGAATCATTATGGGCGCAGAACGTCTATATGCTCTACACGTGTTGTCTCAATTAACGATAATACTAATAATGGAAAATATCGTGCCGCGCAATGATGCACGAAAAGAAATTCAGAAAACGGGCGAGATCCCCTCTGCCCCGGGCCGCGCATAATCTAACCGATTGGTAATTAGCATACTACTGTGTTTTTCTTACGCTCATTTACTCAGCGTCATTATTGCGCAATGCTTACAACCCGCCTTCCTTCGTAATTTTGCACGCACTCGTGTGCAATTGTGCAGTCTAGGATGCAAATTTCCTTTAGAGAAAATTATATCGCGCGCCCGCAATTACACACGTGTACTGGGTGTCTTCGACGAAGACGCTAATCGGCGGTTCGTAGTCGACCGCCTTGCTCTTATTTAACGTTAGAAATAAACGAACCGCCAAAAGCATACTATTTCCCCGTTATTACATTAATTTAACAATTGAGAAAATGTCGGTAGCTGAGGAAAAGTAGCGTACGAGCAGAAACGGCCGCTTTAAGAAGAATGCTTCTATTCTCCCACAGGAAAGTAACAAATAACTACATCAACAATTGGGATTGTATAGATTTCCAAGTATTATTCAAGATTAAATATTTCGAATCAATTTCTTTCAGATGGAATCTTATACATGCCCTTTTCGACAATTTTTAATTTTTATTGAAAATTACATAAATAATTGATCTTATTGGTATATAAAACAGCTGTCAGTTTAAACTTAACTTTTCGCGTGATTTTCGAAAATAATCGCGGGAACATAACGAACGTCCAAGTGGTCGTAAATAAAATATCCGAACACACCGACGCATTTGTCGATACCTCGATAACGTCCCTACGGGCTTAATCCGCTCGCGTGCGGACGGGATTATCGGGCGATCGCCCTTCATCCTGTCTAATTTCTTTTCGCGAACGGCCGAGCGTGGCGAGCAAAATAGCCGCGGCTCGTATCGCGATCGCCGCTGTAACAGGCGGCGCGAAGGAAATTGCCGCGTCCGAGGGCCGCCTTAATTGATAATAACGCGCGCACAGCGCCGAAGCTATCGGGGATAATTAATGATACGCTGGCTAACCGCCGCCACGCGGCCATGCCCCGCTTACCTCGCTCCAACAGCCTAATGAAGGGGAAGAGAGAGATGAGACGAAACAATATCGCGATTCGCGCCGCGGCGTCTCCCAGCAGATTGACCGTATCTCTTTGTCGTGCGAATGGACTGTAAAGAAATTAGAGTTGCAGGCTGCATTTTATTTTCCGTCGCTTAAACTCTTTTTACACGTCGGATCATTACGTATTTCGCTTGCGACTACCAAACGATATCCAATATGTACGTTTCACTTTTTTTATGTAAATATGATCAAGATAAATTTAAGAGAAAATAAACAGTGATTGATTGTTAGCAACGTTACATGACACTTGATTGAAGAGATTCAAATTTTTACTCTGAAAGTTTTTACTGAAATTTTTACTGACTGTGTACAGTATTTATATAGTACATAAATGAAACTTTTTAATTATTCATTGAAAAGCCAGAATAAATCATTATATTTTTAAAATTTACGCCTAGAGATATTTAAAAATATAGTGCATTTATACATATATAAATGATGTTATTGGAAAGTTCAAGTGATCATTTTGATTTTAAATCCAACCTTTTATGATAAGCATTTTTTATTTCTGCGAGCTAATTAATTTTTAAATAATAAAATATTAATATTAAATATATTAATTCCATAAATATTATTACATAAACATTGTTAGTTATTAAAGCACTGAATATCTCGACAAATTTCGAATATATCGACACCATCAAAGTGCATTTTTAATTGGAATTTTTTTCCACTAGCCTACATAAATTTTAAATTACGATAACTGCGCGCTATAATCTCAAACTTATCTCAGATACGTTTATACAATTGCATAATGGAAGCTTGATGCGCGGCCTTTAAGATATTTTGTTAAATTGCTCGCGGTCTCAAGCTTATCTGAAAATAAAATAGCTCACTTACTTTAACGATCGAAAACAAGTACCGTAATGATATTTCATGAACGTGAAAATTGAATTCAACTCCGCCGCGGAATTATCGCGGCCTTGTAAAGAATAGGTAAAATTAACAGAGATTTTCTTTAGTGGTACAAATATGAAACGGTGAAAATTCGTTTCATAAAAGTTTATCATTAATATCCGTTATTTGCCTGTTATTTTTCGGTAGCTACGAGGAAGGAAATGAATTGTTTACTTACGCGAGTAAACGCGCACTGCACAAAATGCAGAAAGTGGAGTGATCAATAAACGTATTTATTTACGCTGCAAATTGTGGTATCGAAAACGATCGTTGTTCGTATATACAATCGCAACCGCTGTTACGCTTTTACACTAATTAATCTAATAGTTAGATAGGCACGTACGAGACTCATGGCATCAACTTTGATGGAGACGACACATCGACACGAGGAAATTAAACGCTTTATTGAGCGTGCAAAAAAATGATTTGCTTAAATAAATAAACAAATAATTAATTGATAAAATGTAACATTACAGTAAGCAAAGGGTTTTGTTACTGATATTTAAAAACACTCTTTTCCATAAAATTAAAGAACCGTTTCGAATCGATGGCAAATATAATGAAATATAATTTTAGCTTGGTAAGCAATAATTGCAAAACCATTTTCATATTCCAGGCAGCCTGTTAATTTTTTTAACGAGTACGTGATTGTTGTAACGTGACAGAACATAATTATCTTTCCTTCCAATTAACAACAACAGTATTAGATTTATAAATAAATATAACCATGAAATATTGGAAGGAACTTCTTTATTAACTCGGAACTTTTCATTCAAGCTAACGGACAGGCGCCGTTTTGCGTTTCGCGGTTTCGGTCGTTAGGAAGCTTCCCTGTCGGGATCCATCACGGTCAACGCGCGGCTCGCTCTTGTCGAATTCGCGGCAGCGGCGGCGAATGAATCTCACCGTGACTGCCGTGAGGCTGCGCGAGGAAAAAGCGCTCGGACACGCGGCGGCCGAGGTCAGCGGCGCGCGAGCGAGGAGGATTTTTTGCGACGTTCCCCCGCGTTCTTTTCCGCGAGGCGCGCGCTAACAGAATTCGCGGAGCCTCGGCCACGTCGGACTTCCGATCGACGGGCTGCCTTTCGCTCGCACGCTCACGTGCAAGTTCACGATTAACGACGTAATTGTTAGCGCCTCGCCGGCGCTGTTACGTCGGCGCTGATGTAACAGCGCGTGCAGCGCGGCTTCCTAACGTCACGGACCATAACGAGCGCCGTCGAATCGCGGATGACGACGACCGCGGAGAACGAGGACATTGAGAACACGCCGATCGACTTTCTTCGCGTTGCCGTTTGTGCAAAAAATTAATTTGACACCGTGGACACCGGGCGCGTCGGGTTTGTACGCAATTTGAATGAGAAGAGCGTGAAGAGCGTATTCTGGACAAACACATATAAATAATCCCATTTTTAAGTTAAATATCTTAAATGTACATTTCCTATTTATTAAAGTGCAGTTTAAGTAGGGAAGAGAGATGAAGAATTTATTCGCGTTAAAGTTGCAGCAACAATAAATTATCATGCTCTTTATATTTATTTATCTTTAAAGCTTATCTTTCCGCAATAAATTATTATTATCATTATTATGTTTAAATTAATTCGTCATAAGGAAAGTCCTATAGTTTCGGAAAGTAAAAAAATTATAGTTATATTATGGTTTATATATTAATGTAAATTCTTAATATTATATATACGTACATATGTATATATTAATATTACAATTTATATTATATATATAATTTATATTTGGTTATACATAATAATGAAATGATAGAATATAATGCATATCATTTTAATATGTATTAAATAATTTAATAATGTACTTAATAATAATTTATTATTAGACATTTAATAATTATATAATATATTAAAGTTAAAATTTTGCGTGAAGAACGTGAATTAAATAAGCAGAGGATGTGCCTTCCTGAAAAACCGGATCATCGTACTTGCTATATACGATATTATACGAGAAATCCTCTTGATGGTATCAACGTATGTACATCAGTACGCAATGAGAATAAACGATTTATTTCGGCGATAGTAAAATAAAACAGCCGTGCGCTCTAAAGTTAAACGACGGGGCAGGCATGCGAAAAATAACGAAAGGCAATTTCTTCGCATCCCAGAGTGGACTGCCGCTACTACTACGCACGTTTTGAGAATGCGTGACACCGCATCGTGCTCTATCAGTCACTCAGTCAATGACAAGTACAGTAAAGTCCGTGCGAATGTTCGGCGCCGGGACCGTCATTCTCACTTTTTACGGGAGCGCATGACGTCGATAAGCACTTAATCCACCATTCCATGTAGCGATATATCACATCTCGCGAAGAGAGCGGCCCGTCGCAACACAAAGAGTCAATTTTCGCAAAATGAGGCCACAATTATAAAAGAAAAAACATAGATGAAATTTTACAGATAAAATTTATTACCCGCTATATCGCGACGTAAATTTCAGTTGGGAAGAGAAGAGACGAAAGAAAGTCTGCAATCTTGATTTTTATTTCCTTCTTTCGAAAAGTTTTCAACTCTTCTTTTTTTCCTTTCAGGATGAGATATGTCTAAGGCAAGTACTTGGACATCTCTCTCGAATAATCTAAATTTTATTATCTATTATTACGGCAGTACCAATGAAATTTCAATTTTATCATTCAGCGAAGAAGAAAAAATAAAAATAGCATAAAATATTTGAACAATTCAAAGATTAAAATTCCCTCGCGTTTCTCTTTCCTCAATATAATATTCTACGATATAGTATTCTACAACCGATGGGGTAAATATTGACCCAGAATTCATCCAAAGGGGAAGTCAATAACCGGTTAAGCAATTCGCCTATTATGCGTGTCAGAATCGCATAATATTTCGCGACTCGCTGGTTCCGCTGGTCTTTTCAGCCCGAAATGCATTCGCAAGCAGAGGGAACAGAATTGTTGAAATTCTTTCGCGACTATAGATCAGCCTCGTAACTTGATTTAACGTTGGCAGCAAGACACCATAATCGTAAACCATAACGCCTTTCATAAAATAAGGTAAAAAGATGAAGCGGCGCAGTATGTCTTAGAAATATATGTTTCTCTCACTCGCGCAATAGCGAATCCGCTTCTAGAGACGTTCTTAAACGAAATATTATTAATACCTTGTTATTTTCTCGAACGCGCTGTTGTAAATGAAGTGTAATAAATATACGCATCTCTTAGAACGGAAGTTCCGTGAAAAATTATGAATCGTACATCACAATATATTATGCCGAAACAAAATTAAACTTACGCAGCGATAACGAGGAACCGCCTTTTTATTCTTTCGATCGGTAAAGTTTACGCTGTCACGCCGGAAGAGTGACAGATTAATAAAATTTCAGGATAGAGGAGTAGAGGAGGAAGCTAGATCAATCGTTTGATATACGGGGAAATAGAACGTTAGAGATTAGAGATGCAGCGCGAAAGACACCCCGTGCAAAATTGAACGAGATTAGGATGGTCGCGTACACGCGCGAGGCTCGAAGAGAGCCCCGACGTGTCCTCGGAAACTAGGACGTCTGGTCATTCTCAGGTCAGATCCTCGGACCCGGTCCGAAGACAGAAGTCGCGCGGCGTTCGTTCGAGGCCGCCGCTGGACGAGCGCGCGAGCGGCACGAAGCGAGGATGGTTGTTAGTGGAGGCACCGAGCATGCATTAACAGTACTCCGGACGGGCCGGTGCGGCGGTGGTTCTCTCGGTTCCCCTGGTCTCCGCCAGCGCCGCGGCCCCTTCTCGCCGGGGAGCCACGACGGTGTGCCTCCAGCTGGACACACCGGGGGAAAGGAGTCCTCCGCGTGCCCCGGCTCGATACACGCGCCTTCAGTCCATCGAAGGTCTTCGTCAAAATTGCATCCCTTCGCCGGCGGCGAGGTCCACCGGTGCGAAAGAGTGTCTCGAGTGTCTGGTAAACATTTCTCTCGAGTTAACGAGGGGAAGTGAACGCGGCGACGTGAGGTAGAAATAAATAGCCGCGGCAAGATCATGTGGAGAGTCCTGATCGCCGGATTTTGCACGGTGAGTCTAGTGGCGGCGCGGGGTTAAATCGTGCTGATGATGTCGGGAATATCTTCATCTGACATAAAAGTCGACGATTTTTTAATACCGGGTATATATAGGTCTGAATGATTTTCTCTCGTTCTGTAGCGACAACACGGGAAAAGAAATCTGTCAATAAGATAAATTGTTAGATATTTTATTGAAAGGTCAAACGAAGACTGATCTAATGTAAATCAAAATTGATTTTGACACATATTTGCATTGTTTTAGCTCTATAAGATACAAATAATAAGATAAAATAGAAATTTTAAAAATTCTATTAAAATTGTATAATACTTGTTCTCATTATTATTTAAAAAATAATCAAGTAATAATTTATATAAAATTAGTATAATTTTAAATGAATAAGAGTTTTTTATATTCTATATATATATATTAATAAAGAACTCTTATTCATTGAAAAAATTATATTGTTTATTGCTAGTTTTCAAATAATAATGAAAATAAATATTACACAATTACAATAAAATTTATTTATACAAATTTTTCAACCATGTAAAACGTATATACAAAATTCTTTACATATTTAATGTATATGTAAAGTATTATATACATATATATAATATATTAAAACTATATTTATTTATTTATTTAAAGTACTTTGAAAGTGCGCGTCCGTGATACCATAGCTTCGCAAGCTTCTTTTGAAGTACCGAGTTACTGGTTATTTGATTTGCACCGTTCCGCTACTGCCTTTACATAAATTTGTCATGAGGCACGAAGGGCTTAGTGCAAATTCTCTTTTTTTTTTAAATTTGCGAAAATAAATTCAAGTTTCATTCCTCAAGTTTTAAAGTAAATCACCTAATTTTAGTTTTATCAATTTAAAATTAGCTTCTTCCTCACGCTCTCTCAAACAGCTTGGCATAAATCGTATAAAGAACTAAACTCTTGAATTTTTCATTGGGTAAAAAAATATGAAATTTTTAAATTTATTCAAATTTAAATTCTCAATCATTCTTACTTGTTTCGTGCTCTCGCCATCCGGATGTTAAAGCACACCCTGCAATCTTTGTCGACGTGAAAGATCGACGTGAAGCTTTTCGGACGACTCTTGCGGATAAATCAGGTCGATCGTGAATGATGGACGACCGCTAGATTTCCATATCATCCGTTCTTGGTGACTTATGTTTGTTGCGCGGCGCCAGGGGTTTGTTTGACATCGCGTGATGACAGTTTGTCACGCAATGAATCTACACAATGTTTAGAAAACGTTGGTTCTATCGAAGGACTGCCACTGATCCCGTCTATTGACTCCTGTCAACCGCGCGGCACGCAATCTTTTAAAAAAGGAAAAGCGCCTCGAAATATCGCGTAAAATTCAGTTCACGATTATGAACGTGTTACGTGTAACCAGTAGTCGCGATTTCTGTCGATAAAATTTGACATTATCGAAATAGCAGAAAAGGAGGATCTCGCCATTAGTTATCAGTTTTTATCTCCGATCTCGTCCCGATCTTCGTTCTACGACATTTAATAACACTCCGCGCAACTCCCAAGTCATTTTCCCTATTTATCTGCTGCCGTCGAACTCGTCGTCGTTTTTTTTTCCCGCGCGGCAACCCGCCGCGATTTCGAAATATCTGCCGATAATGACAATCTCAATTAATTTCCGTCGGCGAAAGAGGCCACCGTGCGCGCGCTCGCGCGCGTGACCTCGAAGATATTTTGTGCTAAAGAAATGATCGGTTTTCATTTTAACCGGGACGGCCGGGGCGGAACGATCCCTCTCGCGATGCTCCATTTTGCGAAAAACCCCCGATCGCTCGATGTATTTCTATATTACGCCATTAAATCATGCCGCGTCGAAAATAATGCGCCATCGACGCCGGAGCTCCGCTCCGCTCGCGTCGGTCTGCTTTAATTTCCCGAAACCCCCGCGCGAAAGGGACGAGGAGGACGGAAGAGAAGGGCGGGCGTGCACGCGAATGGGGGAGTGCGCGTCGTGGCTTCGCCACGAGGATAATTAAAAATGCACCCTATTAATACGTGACATTCGAGGCGACGAAATACGATAACGGGCAATTTAAAGCGAATCGCACGGCCGGCCGGCCGATACGTTTGATACATTTGAAATATTAATGGCTTCCCCAAATGACGAAATAATTGAATTGTGTCGGACATCTCCCCGCGACGGGGTAACTAATTTCGCCGGGAAGCACGATATGTCGGAATACTTTAACACACACAGGCGCGCGAAAGTATCGAGGGTGGATTATGTATGTACCGTCATAATTCCTTCGTCAAAACGGTTCATATACGTATATCGCGCGGTCATTCTTTCCAATGTACCTGCATTACATGCAATACCGCGTAACAGCGTGCGCTCTCTAGTAGACGCGATAAAAAAAATTTTTATAATGACTCGTTGAAATATATCGCACGGACGTTTATTTATTCCCGCGTCGTCGACTCCGCAGAATGTCCGCGCGTTACCCGAAAACGATTTCCCGTCGCAAAGTTTAACTGAAATTTAATACGTTCGATTTAAAGTTTAAATTAGAGTTGAAATTAATCCGTTTATAGGTGATTAAAATTCTAATTATGCGTACAATCTATTCGAGTTCGGCAACACAAAGATGCCGTCGTATTCGATGACGTAACGTTTGAATATCGGATGTGACGATTGAATGCCGGATGAATTAGTTACAGATGCCGAAAGTGTGTGTAATTCTCGCAAGATTTGCTTCTGAACGATATATTCCAGTCTTCTGGAGAAAATATAAAGAGAATTATCCTTATATTTATCATATAACAGTATATCTTCATTAATGGAATTAATATCTTACGATTCTATTTGCCAGAAAATATTTTTATCGAAAAAGGATTTTTTGGAAAAATTATATTTATATTAAATTTTTACGTTAATTCTAAAATTAACATACCGCGCTATCTAATGCGTTATGCAAAAATCTTACGAGCATGCGTCTCCGGAAATAATCCTATTATATCTTATTATTTATGTACGATTCATTTTTCGGTTAAAAATCAATGTTTTCTGGTTGAGTTCCATTTTAAGAAACGGTTTGTATCTCAATGAACTATTCAATACGCAACAATTTTATTATCTTTAAGTACAGTTACTTCTTGACAGCTTTATCTCATTTCTAGCCTATCTCTTCGCCCGTCTTTTTCTCTCTTTCTCACTTCTTGACTGCTATAAAATTCTTCGATACGGTGACACATTTCGGTACTGTGCCTCGCGTTACGTTCTTCGTTTTACGTCCTTCAATTAACGCGCTTTTATATGACTAAATTCCAGGTCTCGGCGGTTAATTTGACAGATAGATTTGTTTCTCGCGCAAAGATTTAACTGTATCGAATTGTAACCGGTGACAAGAGTGACACCGATACCGCGGATGAACGAACCGCGATCCTAAAGTGGCATTAAAAAAAACGGGATTTATGAAGTCATAAAGAGAAGGATTGCGGTTCTCCTCGGATGAGACCGAAATAAAAGGCCGACTCTGCCTGGCCAATCGTAGCCGCTTCGTCTCGCGTGGCAGATTTCGAGCTATATTCTATTCTTTCCCGTTACGTTTGCTCATTTCTTGATAAAAAATAAAATCCTGAATGCGTACATATATGTCGCTTCCTTAATTGTCTTGTTTTAAAAGAAATTATTGTGAGCAGGTACACTCGATTTATTCCAGAAGACGTGGATTTAATTTCGATTATGAAATTTTTCACATAGTATTGATTTGAATATTTTATAAGGAATTATTGGAAATATTACTAAAAAATTTTTACAAAGTAATATAAATTTTTGTAAAATATATTTAACTAGAATTTTATACACATTTTATTGTTTTTTCCGCGTTTGTTTTAATTTTCTTATGTAATGATTTTTATGCAATAAGGAAAAGGATGTTCAAATACATTTAAAAAAAATATATGTATATCTGACTCATTACTAACAAGTAAAATTTTGTAACGTCCGGGGAGAAATATGGTAATATCAAGAAAACAGTTTGCGGTAGCGTTAATGTGCAAAAATCCGGGGAATTCGCATTTTAATTTATCGCTATTAATCACTCGGCTTTTAGCTTAATTTCAAGTCGGTCTTCCTTTCCCCGTCTTGCAAATTTCTCGAGCTATCATATCAACACGCTCAATCGAAGTCGCGCAATTCCTATATCAATCCGGGACCAGGTTCATCGGGAAAATAGCATCTCGATGAAAGTTGTTCATTGAAAAGACGTAATACGTGCGCGCAACCGGACGCTCGGCACCTAAATATTTCGATCAAGGGAGTTGCTTGTCGTCGAGGCCATTAAGAATATTGTGCCTGCATTACGAAGAGTTTCCGAATATTAATGGACAATCGTCGATTGCTTTATTTGAATACTCTACTCTCGTACTCCCGCATTCCGTCCATTTAATGGATTTAGCGAATAAGTTAAATCGTCTACCGTCATTTATTTTCCCCGTTTACAAAGATAATCACAGCAACAAAAAGGTTTTAAAAATAACGAAATGCAAGGAATTTTAATTAATTCAATTAAGCTAGATTTTACCAAAAGCTAAACACTGTAAACAAAATTTATAAATTAATTAAAATAAAATTACAGGTTTTTTTTTACTTTAAATTCAGGTTTTAGAATAAAAGATTTTTTTTTTAATATATTTTAAAGTATATTTAAAATTACGTTATAAATTTCTGAAAGAAAAGTTTAATTTACAAAAAGTTTGCGAATTTTAAATATTTTCACGCAATAACTACCATCTTTCGTTAAAGCGAGGATTTAAAGTCTGTAATTGATTCCCCAAAGTTAAGATTATGTTGAAAAGTAAGGATTAATCGCCTAGACTCTTTTCCCAGCTGCTGCGCATCTCTTTCACTTTCTTTCTTCTTTTACTATAGATCTTCCCTTTAATAAAAAATAATGAGAAAATGCCGTTTCCAACTGTTGACATAATCCGCATGTTACGTTTCGTCTTTAATAAATATTAAATCAAAGACGTTTTTCAGTTTTAGAGAAATGTTACCTCCAACGTAATGAGCATTGTGAATTTGACAAATGTGAAAGCGCGAATGTAAATTTGCAGCGCAAGCTTGTCTCTTAACTTGGTCGTTGATATTTTCACGTCGCAAAGCACGGATTATCATTTATTCCAGTTTTATTAGCATATGTAAAATAATAGAGCTTTGTTAAACGCTCCATTACATTGTTAAATGTGATAAAAGCCACAAAATGCGAAACAGCTTTAATCTGTTAATTGAAGGGATATAATAAGGATTTTAATAAGCGTCTCATAGAAAATCAGATTATGAAGAAGTAATCGACACAATATGCTTATGACAATATTCATTTCATATTGCGGGAAATGAGAATGAATGAATTATTAAGGATATTATTAGAGTTTATATCATTATTAAATCGTCGTTATTAAATCTTATCCTAAAAGCATATCAGACACTCAGAATGGAGACACGTAAAATAATCATGTTTAAATTAGAGATTGCGACTATTCAGCTCAAAAGCTGACTAATTACACATGTAAAATTTGACTTGACGTTCAAGATTAATTAGAGCAGCGATTCACGCTGTCGCCGAGAATTGTGATTCTGCAATTTTTGGAAATTTGTAAAATTCTTAGAATTAAAATTATATTAAACTATTAAACCTTGTCATGTATGCGCATGTAATTTAATAAGCATTGTTATCTTTTTTTTTCTGTTCATACATTACTAACCATATGATTGACCGCAAACATTAAAATTGATTTCAAAGATAAGACATCGTAAAACAAAGATGTCTCAAAGATATCGTAAATTGAAACATAATCTTAAAATTGACACATATATTTTTAATAGTTCAAGTCTTCAAAATTTGAAGACGTCTCATAAACGACCTCAAGAACATTCATATTTTCTGGGATTTTATTCATTCATGCAAAGTTATTCAGAGATACAAGAAAAGCACGAAAAAAGAGCTCGAATTGATTGATAAATTTTACATGATATGGATTATTATTTTAAGCAGATGAATAAAGAGAAATTATATTATTGTGAAACAAGATTTTATGAAAATAAATATCTATAAGTCTATTAATCAGGGGATTTGAGGACAATTTTGCGATTCCAACAATTTGTATAGCTTCAAAGATACTAACAATTCGCAAATTTAGCGATGTGTAAAGCAATTTGCACGTCTGTAGATCTGTGGATTTGCGGATGTAGCGGTGAACGAACCTAGCGATCTATGACTTGAGTCATCTACATGTCTACGAATTTAATCTGCCCTAGCTATCTATGCAACCATGAATTTGTGAACCTGATACTCTGTAAACATAGCGATATAAATTTTTTGTCTACCATAAAATTTAAAATATTATATGTTCAGATTCAGGTAATTCTAATTAAAATACTTTTATAATCAATACAATTTTCCAATATTATTTTATATTTAAAAATTTTTTAACTAATCAATTAATATGTAAAAAATGTTACCTTATCCTTAAAAATTTTATTAATCAATAAAAATTGAAATGTTTAATAATATGTTATGTAAAATTGCTCTGATTAATTATTTTAATAGATAAAATCTTACTTCTTAAAAAAATTCTTATTTTTATTCTGAAAGACATACAGTTTAAATAGGAAATATTAAAGTCGACATTCTGGTTTTATACATTTTTTAATAAATATGATATATTCATGACATTTATAAATAACTCCAATAATTAATATGTAAATCAATACGTAAATCAAATCGATTCATAATGCATATTTTTGCGGAGTTTTAAAACCGAAAAAAAAACATAAAACGTAGTTTCGTGCTTTCAATCAATAATTCTTCTTCGCATCGTCAGCAATTCGCCGCTCCGACCGACAATCCGTTTAATTCATACACGCGTCAGAAACCGATCACGGCGAACACGCCTACGTGGTAAATGCGGATGCGCTTACGGACCGATCTGATATCCACGATATGGTATGATTGCGAGCGAGCGATCTCGAAAAATACGGCCTACCGTGACCCACACGATGAGCACGGGCAATGTACGGGCGCTTATGTATTATATAATGTGTATGGTGCACATAACGAATATCTTACGCGGCCACCAGAGCGTTTCCTTACACCGTTAACCGTATCGAAGTGGGTTCTCGGTTCTGGTCGCGTGCTGGTCACCTTGTTCCTTACCAATGGCAACGTAATGGCGTTGTAAACGTCGTCGCCGCCGAGGTCGTCCCCGAGTCACCGAGCAGGTCCTTTTCACGGCGATAATTAATGCGAGAACCGCCGACGAAAGGCGGACGTCCCGGGTATCGTAACGTAGATTAATTGGACGCTTAATCGCTTTTATTGTATCGCGTACTTGGCGAGGAAGGCCCCGGAAGTATAATAAACGTATATTCCATCCTATATTTTTCGCCTTATGCAAGGCAAACGACCAAGGCAGCTCGCGCAATACATATAAAGTACCAATAAAGAGGCGATTAAAGGGAAATAATTATTCGCACATTCGTATTGCTCGTGTGGGGGTGTGTGCTGCGAGTTTAAGTGAAGTAATTGAAACTCCTGAATAAATGCGACGGTATGTACCGACGATAAAATCGATAATTGTCCATTGTACTGATTGTACATAAGTTGTCGCTGTTTTTTTTCTTAAGTAGCTAGCTTAAGACAAATTGTAATGAGTCTTTTTCATTACGTGACTTGCGGGAAGCATTAACGGCAAATATCTGAATTAAATTTACGTCCAATGCAAGAATTCATACAGAATAAATAAAATTTAATTTTTAATATTAATATATTGTAAAACTTTAAAGATTATATACATATATAAATCTAATTTTCAATTAAAAATTTTAATAATACAAAACAAATATAAATTATGGATTACAGATTAATATAAATTCAAATCTTATTACTTTTTTTAAAATATAATCTACAAGAGAGCTCGGCTAGTTTCAATAATTTAATAATTATTAGTTAAATAATTGCGGTCTCGATAAGTTTTATTTTCTTAATAAGAATCCTCCTCTTTCGGATTTAAATGACCAATTCGCCCCGAACGACGATTCACGTCTGTATTACTCCTGACCCCATATCCGCGCCGCTCTCGCGGAAAGAAATTCAAATCGATTAAAGCATTTATGCAATTTTGGTAAACCAGGGCAACGGGGTTTCTTCTAAGTAGAAAGTAAATCTGGTTAAAATTGAAAATAATGCGCGATCCGCTATAGTGCCGCGAGCACGACTGAACGGCAGTAAATTGCCGTGAAAAAAAGGATGTTGGCTGCATAACAGTTATAGAACAATACGGTTGTTAGGTTTTAGCCGCTATTTATGCGAGTTCGCTCCGCATAATTCACGATTCCACTTATGAGCCGAATGCGTTACGCGTACGTTATCGCTCCGCTCTGTACTTATCATACGGTACTAGCTTCGCTCCCGACTATCTGATGTAACATCGCTTTAGCGAAATGGTAACTAACGATTTGCAAAAGAGAGCGTACAGATACGCTTTTGAAACGTTACCTCGAGACCGAGGACGCGTACCAAAGGGGTAAAATAGTTTTATTCCATTAAAATGCAGCGCGGAACGTTCTGGCGCACGTCGCTCGCAAATTTTCCCTCGCCAATTACGATCGATCGTTAAGACGATCGCGCGAAAGTGAGCGAGGGGGAGGAGGGGGGCGGCGCACAGTGAATCGAATAGAATAAATTCCCAGACACGATTTAAAAAAAAAAAGAAAAACCTTGTTTCGCTCGCCGCGGAAGGCTGAGAAATGTTAAACGTCGCTCCGGGGCGTCGTTCGGCAGCGACGAAACAATCGCGCTCGCGCGACAGTTTCGTGAAGCGGGGAGGAAGGGAAGATCGGTGCCGAAGAAAGAAATTGCGCTCGCCGCGGGTAGCGCAATTCCGCCGTGCCCTGAAATCTTTTCCGCCGCCGCCGCCGTCTCTCGTCTCTGGCCGCGAATACCCATCGTCCGGCTCCGCGTTTTAGGTCGCCGCCGCCGTTGCCCAGGATTATGAGGTCTCGGACATTCAGTGCAGCGGCGCGGGATCGGCGGCCGATCTCCTGACAGCGAAGATCAAAAGGCCGGTCGGCTTCAGAGGCGCGCCGCTCTTCGCCGACGACAGATCGGCGAATCCGCTCGCTGACATTCACTGCCAGATCAGGCCGGACCCGAACGATCCGCAGGAGGATAACTACTTCCTGAAGGTGACTGACTTCTCCCGATGCGGCATCCTCAAGAGAAACGTGAGTCATCGGGGCGATCGGAGCGAGTTACGCGGAACGCGATTTTTACCCGGGACGACCGAAAGGGGGGGAACCCCCCACGATGACAGGCTCCGTTCTCGACGGGCTCGCTGGCTGACGTTGCACAAACGGAACGGTCTTTACGGATCGCGATCGGCCGAGATAGCGATTCTAATTCGCAATTGATTCCCTCTGGAGGAGCTCTCTCGCTGCTATTGCACATAGCAGCGAAACGCTTTGTGCGTCCAATCGGATCGTATCAGGCAGGCGGGTGCCGTTATAATATTTCGAGAGGAGATAGCACCGACGACGATGCACCGAGGATCCAGCCCGCGCGCTCTCCTTGATACATCTCCGCGAGTTTAACTGTATACTCCTCGTATAATTCCGCGCTCCGCTGCTACGAACGCCCTATATTTTCGCGCCGCGCCGGAACGTCCTTGTAAAAAATCCTCGCTGGACCGCCGTAACTCGCAAACCGCCCGCCCGTGCTGTGTTAATCAATCTTGCATACAACCAGCTATTATTATCGCTCGATCGATGTCGTGCCACCAGGGATTCATCCACCTGAGGGTGTGGTTCCCCGCCTTCCCCGGCGTGGTGATGCTGGCCGACCAGGAGCTGATCCTGATGTGCCGACCGCCCGAGCCGACGCTGCTGCGGCACAAGGCCGCCGGCTTCGCCGGCACTTTGTAAGTCACGACGCATTCCGCGTACACACACACGCGTGCGATATCTCGTCGAAATCTCGCGAGTAATGGATGAGCATTATTTCCGCCACGCCGCGCCGCCGTTCGCGTTTCGCGTCCGCCGCGGAGCGGCATTTCTGCGCGAGGCTTCCTGCCTCGGGGAAACGGTTATCCGCTTATTTAATTATCATACTTCACGATGGCGATGTAGATGTACGAGTACCGTCGAAAGCAGGAATCCTCACGTATCACAATTGTTCCTTATCGTTTGCTTGGACGAACCATCGCGGTATCCTAGAAAGAACCAAGAATATCTTCATCTCTTTGCGATGAAACTCGAGACGATACGTTGTACATCTAAATTAATCGTCTGAAACGTTAACACTACAAGTACCGAGCGGTTTCTGACCGTTTCTATTTTTTAGAGATTAATATCCTATTTCTTGTATAAGAGATTCTGGAATTTCATAACTTCAGAATAAAGGAAATGATTGATGAAAAATTATAAAATTTCAGAATCCTATCTTTTACACAAGAAATGGAGGATTAATCTAAAAAAAAAAAAAAAACGGTCAGAAATGACCGCTCAATACTTCTAATGTTGAGAGAAGCAATATATTTATTTTTAATTAAATAATAATTTTATAATATTTTTAATTAAATAGTAAGTAAATGTGTGTGAGAGAAAGATTTGTGACAAAAATGTAGAATTAATTATTCTAGCACGGTATCTTATAAAAACCAAGAATACTCTAATTTTTTCATTAAACTGAAGACAACACGTTGTACATGTAAATTAATCATCATTTGAAACGTTAACAGTAATATACGTATTTTTAATTTGGACGTAAATGAGACAGAGATCTGTGGCAGAAATGTAGAATTAATGATAGCTGATACAACAGCAAGAGAGAACGCAACGTGCTGAAACGACGACGCGCGTCTGCTTTAAAGGGTTAATCGTTTCAGTCCGCACGGCGCCAGGGTGTCCGGGGTAGTGGAAGAAACGCCGGGCCGGCTCGAGTACGAGGTGGCCCTTTATCGCGAGGCGACCGGCAACGTGTCCGATAATTCACAGACGGTCGATCAGGCGGTGCCGATCGGCACGAAGCTGCAGCTGCGCGCCCGCATCAGCCCGGATAGCGCCTGGGGCTACATCAAGCTGCTGGAGGTGACGGTCAGCCCCGACCCGGATCAGCCCCACGCCCCCGGTAGCGTCGTCCTCGTGAAGGATGGCTGCAGGAATCGCGATTTTGCGTCCATCATTCCGCATCAGCCGGCGAGGTACCGCGAGCGCAAGAACGAGGTCTTCCTCGACTTCGAGGCCTTCCTGCTGAGCTCGATGAGGGAGCGCTCCACCCTTTGGATCCACTCGCAGATAAAGGCATGCATGGAGCCGCAGGACTGTCAACCGGTGGGTTATTTAGTATTAGTATTATATAGGTAATACCGTATATATTACGATTTTTATTGCGCAATATGATAATGTCAGTAATATCTCAAAATTGTTTGCTATACTATTTAGGAACCGGAGTAATTTATAATAATTCATTATTCTTATTTCATTTATCTTGTGTTTGATTAGATTTATATTACAGCTTATACTAACAAGCTTGAATCTGACTATCTATTCGTGCTGCGATAATTCTGCAAGACGTGCGTACAAAAATTTATTATCACAGCGAACGTAGGCATGGCATTCAACGTGATAGATGTAATCGAGATAGAGGAATTTACAAGAATTTAACAGAAATGGAAAAATCTAGTGTTTATAAATCTTACATACGATTCGTAGATCGGCAAAACTGGAAGTCGACGGAAGAGATAAATTACTGTATCAGGGGCATTATCTATATAATATATCGACAGCGTATATTTCAGTCTATCATTTCAATCTCTATATTTTGACCTGCATTTATATTACATCGCTTACATTACATTAATTAATTGAAATTTTTCATTTTAGGTAGTTGTTACAGTAATTTTCCGCGATATGTCGAAATTTTCTATTTAAATACTTTCTTATGCTCTGTGTGTCTTACTAACTCTTTATTTTTGCAGGACTTCTGTCTTGATCTTTTCGAACCTTCGGGACACGGGAAAAAGAAAAAGAGATCCGTCGAGGCGAACGTGGAAGTATTAGGCGAGTTTCTCCCGAAGGTCGAGCGTTTGATTAAAAGATACAACGACTCCACGCCTTACACGAAGTTCAAAGAAAATATCGAGTACACGGTGATGATGCCAGATGGTAAGCTTCATATTTTTTAATGCGTTAATCACAGAGAAGTTAAATCGTCTTAACTTTGTAATCGAGATTAATCTCTCTGACATAAATTCCCGCGGGACTCTGTGATAAGATTTGCGAGAGCAGGAGATTAGCGTATAACTGAGATTCTGTAGCGAATACATCGAGATTAATCCGGTCTACGTCAGAGGTCGGCAAAAAAATCCGTTGCCTTTTGTACAATCCGCGTAATTATATTATTTACTAATTATTACGCGAAATTCAAAATATAATAATAATTAATTATATTTTGAATTTCTTGCTTCCAAATATAAGATAATAACATTTTTTATTTTGACAATAAAAAAGTGTATAGAAATTTACTTTTTCTATCTACCAACTAAATGACATCCTCGGTCTTGTTTCGTAGATAGCATAACTTTAAATATTTATCCGGCTCTTTACAGAATAGTTTGCCGATCCCTGATCTAACGGGAGAAAGGACATAAAGCGATCGTTCTAATTAATATTTCTCTCATTATCGTAGACTTGTACGACAAAGTAGCGGCCGGCCTCGAAGGCAGCTGCGGAAATTTTCTCTACGTGGCGACGGGTTTGGGTGCTCTACTGGTGTTATCGGCCTTCATCATGTGCTACTTGGCATCGCGTCTTCACAACCTGTCCACGTCGGTGCAGCAGAACAAGTCCATCGACGATCTGGTCAGGGACCGCACCAGGAAATATTGCGACTCCACGCCCGGCTATACCGGTCGCTCGACCGTGCAATAGAGCGACGCGCGCGACCGAGAGAGAGAGAGAGAGACGCATAAATCATTCACGTCGATTACTCCTCACAAAGTTGTACGTTGCGTCGTAATCGATGTAACATGCGCGCATATCGTATCGTAGCGTATATAATTAACGTAACGCTACTTGGGGACTAGGATGTTTATTTGCGAGAAGGAGGGCAATGTCACATTTACGAGCCACTTGACTCCCCGCTTCAAAAAGCGCGAGGTACTTGTCCCACTTCAGTGGCGATGTATCTTTACTTAATCTTTTATTACTGATTACGGTACGATAGCCGCGCTGCAACTTCGACGAGGAGCGATTCCGGCCGTGAGCTCTGAATTAACGTTCGGGCCAGCGAACGACGTCGCCCACCGTGGAATAAAAATAGTTCTCGTAACGAGGAACGCCCGGCGGCAAATGACTGTGCTTCCCGTGTAAAATAAAATCAATTTAACGACGAAACGTCCGAGTGAAAATTAATTGGGAATTAGCGAAAGGAATTAGATTTGAATATAGAATGTCTGCTTTGCAATGTAGATATGATAGACTAGACGTGTTTTACGTCTTCATGAGGAAGCACTTTTTAATTTTTCTACGTAAACACAAGCACACAGAGCCCCTCCATCTCTTGCCCAATTTTTCACTTTTGGATTGCAATAAAAGCGTTTAAGGATTTCTGCTCCGTTGCATACATTACGATTGTTAATTATGCATTATTTATTTGCTTGGTCAAGTCTTGTCATCAAGCAATTTAGACGAGTGAGAAAAATTGCTAAAAATTGAGTTATACTTAAACGCATTTTTTCCGCGAACTTTATTCGTTTATTAACTTGTAACGCACTATTCTTCAAACATTTCGCGCACATCAATTTCTGTTAAAAGTTTCACGATCTATCGATGATTGCTCAAATACGAAAAATAATCTCACTACGATGAGTCTCTCAAACGTGCAATGCTATCACGTGACCTGATCAAGCGAGCGGATCGCTCGTGCAATAGGATAATAAGACCTTCGCCGAATGCGAAGGAACTCGAACGGGAACATTTGGGGTGGTTGCACGAATTTATCTCACCTTGTAAATAAACACAATTGCGGCTCGCATTTTAGAGCGTACCTTTTAACAGCGCAGATGTGTTTTATACGTATATTATTACGAGAATCTATATAATATATCGCAATTAAACCGCAATTTTGCAGATCTATGACTCTCAAGTTTTAAATCAACGTTTCTAATATAAGCACAAGAATAGGAAAAATAGAAAGTTAAAATTTCAGCGAAGAAAAATTAACTTGTTCGCCGAATTATTATACATTTAGCTAAGTATGTTAAAGCAATCAATACGCGCCTGTATTGTACGTTCAATAACGTCGCGATCTCTCAAAAGGATTAAAGTTTTATATATTTAATGATAATGCTCGTGCGAGAGAGAAAGAGAGAGAAAAACGCGAAATAATGTGCGATTCTGAGGACACGATAATCGCTCCGTGAAAGTAACTAAGAAGCGTAATACACATTACTTACGATTATTGTAGATGTGACTGTGTACAATGACTATTTATTATAAAATAAAAGGTTAAACAATCTTTTGCGTGCTACAATGTTTGTCGACTTTTTCTGTAGAAAATTGTAGAACTGTACAATTTTTTTTCTTCCGGTGTAATCTAGTTCAACTGTCGCTACGAATTTATCGGCGCCAATACCATCGCCACTATGTTATCAGGTCGGAGAACCTGTTTGCGTTATATAGGATGTCCCAGATTCTTCGTTCAGTCACAGATTGCCCGTCGACCTGACTGTCAATCCTTACTTCGGTGAAAGCTTGACAGACAGTTGTTAGTCCTCGCGATTTAATATCTAATGAAGAGAGCTCTAATAGTTTATCTGGAACATCCTTAAACATTTTTGTGTACATTACGACAACGAATATCACGTATATTCTCCATAGACGCAAACACAGTTCAAGTTCGGAGATAAACGGTAACTCGTTCAGTCTATACGAAGTGCGCCGTAAATCTAATTTCTTTGGCTCCATCATTTTTGGGCTAATGATACTCTAATATCTTGCATTAAAAAATCTAACACTTAAATTACGTGTTATAATCTGTTCGATGAACAATGCTTGTAAAGTTAAATTAACTACCCGGATGTCTTACAAACCGCAAAGTTCGGTCGTAAGTATCGCCGTCTAAGTAACGATCTCAGTATCGCTAAGAAACATGCGATAGGCATTTGTAAATGCTTAGGAACTTCCGATTAATTAGACCGAATTACGAGCCTAGCTCATTTACCTGCCAATCACGACTATTTCAAAATTCCTGGATAAAAGACTACAGAATACTCGAAACATGTTTGCATGTACGCGTTCCAATATATTTTTGCTAAATGTAAAATCTTGCATAAATATAAGAAAACATATATAATATCATATATTGCACTGTATGTATGAGACTTTCTTTTATGATCGAATGTCATTATTTTGGTAAAATTCAAATAATCCGTAATGTTCGTAATTTGCTTAAAAATAGGCGCTCGAAATTTCAATCGAGTAAATATAACAAATGCTCTAACGTTTGCTGAAAGAGTAAAAACATAGAATGATAAAATGATATGGAAATTATCGCATGATGAAAGGGAATAATGGCGAAAAATAGTCGAAAGTCTATAATTCGACTTGAAAAATATTTGACCTTCGGTTCTACAGCGCGTCTTACATGATTGCTTAATGATAATTGTGATTATTTCCGACATTTGAATCAAGCAACGACATCACAATGAAAGAACAATAATTAGTAAGCATACTTACAGTTAAAGGCTTTGTAACGTGTGATATATCTTTAAGACAACTCTTGTCTTTAGAGATATGTCGAGATATATGTAAGATGTTCCAGAACTATGTTTCAAGTTTATGACTAAAAATAAACCCGAAATTATATCACTTTAGTTTCTGTTGACGAAGTCAGCTGAAATTAATCTTAAAAGGCAATACAACTCAATAAAAATATGTTGAGAGTTAAATTTGTAATATTATATTTGTAATTACTATTTTACTATTTTATTAAATGAAGGCTGCGTGAACATACAGCTTTAATTTTTGTTTTTGGCAATTTCGTTATCAAAATAAATTTGAATTATTTATATTAAATTATATAATACATCTAAATATATATAATAATTCTATAAAATATATTAATAACTTTTGGATTTTGTCGCATCAAATTTGATTGACAAAATGTTTTTGAAATTTTATTTAGTTTATTACAGATAATCTTTCTAAAAAATTCACTATAATCAGAAAAAATATTAATATCCAATCTTAAATAAACAGGTATATTTAAAAAATAAATTTCATTTAAAATTGATAAAAAGATCACAGAACGAAAGTCCTGGAACACCTTGCATATAAAATGTTTGCCGATCGTCATCATTGTGCATTAATTTCCTTGTAGTGATGTTGCAACAAATTAAAACTAACGTAGATTTCCATATCGCTAATCGATATTTCTAGCGTATTGATTGATTGATTATAAATATTCAACTATGTAAGGCATTTCGAAACGATAAATTGAGTGTCTGTGTGACATCATATTTACACATTGACTTTATAAAATTTGATCGTCACATATACTCATTGCGAATGTCGCGGAAAGGAAATAAACGAACAATTATTCAATCCTGTCATTTTGCTTAGACTTGATGAAGGCTTCGTAAGCGGCAAGCTCTTTTTTCTCCTTCTTTAAATTTCTATCCTCGTATTCCAACCTGCAATTAGACGCTAAATCAACACGTGATAGGAATGCTCGCAGTCGTTGGGATATGTGGATGTATTATTATCGCCAAAAAAGGCTACTATATATATATATGATGTATTCCGATAAAAAAGGGAATGGAGCAAAATGGAACTCAAGAAAATGTACTTTGCAAAATGAACGAAATTACATATCCCATCAGAAGCAGTAAATGAATGAATGACAACAAATTATAATGAGACGTAAGTAAATATGCGTTTATTGCAAATTGGGTAGAAAATACAGAACTGTCAGATTTGTTCCATCAACGATTGCTTAATAATTGAGTAAAGAATACAAAACAACCAGATTTTAATTATCAACATTTGTGGAAATTCTTAATAATCGTATAAAGCTCGTTCGGCCTGGGGGGATAAAAAGCAGAATATGAAAAATTAATACGTAACTTTTTTTAACTTTTCGGCATAATTAAAGAAATTTTAACTTTTGCAATATCAATTTTACTATAGGCACGGATAGGAACGGAATATAGAGGAACACATCAAAAATATCTTCAGTTTCATAAAAGTCTAAACGATAATGTATATAATGGCTTGAAAACAGAAATCGATGATATATTAACAAATTACAATAACATACTGCAAAGTGGAATAATAACGCGATCAGTTACTACATTATTCTCTCAAATTATTATTATTTACTTAATTGTATCATAAATGTGAATAAAAAAGATATGAATACTATTAATATTAAATAATTTTTATAAACATATAGTATAAGTCTTCTATTTAAGCAATTTGAAAATATCTCATTAGCAATATGTAAATTTAATATAATTAATTTATTCAAGAATTTCATGATTAAAAAATGTATAAAAATGATTACACACAAACGTATAAACTTTGTTCTATTATCACTACTATTATCACAAATTTTCTAATATCAAAAAATTGTTCTTAGAAAGTCTGATAAAGAAAGTACACTTGCGTAACACGCAAAGATAAAATATGTAATATTGTAAACATGAAACATACCTGTGAAGAATGATCCTTTCAACGATTTTTTCCGTTGTCATATCATTACCGCTGTCTAACAATTTAAATTTATTTTGTTTCTTGGGTTCCGCGTATGGATCTGATCCATCCTCGCAAGGCATTATAGGTGTTTGCCCATGACACACAACAGATACGTTGAAATGTTCCATCAGATTTCTTGTTACTGCATACGGCGCGCCGATTACAACTTCATTGACATACTGTAAATACAAAAAAAAAGAATGAATTGTATAAAAACTTTATATGATATAACTCAGTAAGTGGCGTGACTTATTAACTTTTTTTTTCATTGGACAATATACGTCGTAGGTTTCTGGAAACTGCGCAGATTGAATCTATATATTGTGTATATAGATAAGCCTACATGTTATATATCGTATTTTTCCACGCTATCGTTTATCTCACGCAAATACTTATTAAAAATCTTGGATCGACACAAAAAGCTCACCTTACAGGCTAATACACTGAGAACCCGTTCGTGAAGATTCATGATAGGATGATTGCCGCATTTATATCGATTAACGGCGGGATCGGTGTGCAGACCGACAATGAGGTAGTCTCCCTCCTTCTTGGCGACCTCTAAGAAATCCAAGTGCCCCACATGGAAGAGATCGAACGCTCCGGCCACATACACGATCTTATCGCCCGGCTGCGGACTCTTGCCGTCGCTGAACTGTATGATTTTCTGTGTAGTCGGCAGAAATTGCGAACAGCCAGTCCATGGACTCCGAGCGGTTCGATCTTGACCCATGCTCTTGCTCGGTTCTCTATCGACGCTGTATTCGTTGTCACCCTGCCGAAAGTGCTGTCGTGTCATCAGTAACATACGTCCGACAAGATCGGTCGTCGAGACGCCGGCTGTGCGCTGGACTTCTCTGAAATAAGCAAGCATTTTTAGTAAAAAAGTACATAATGTTTTAAATAAATAGCAAAATGTTGTTTTATTTTTTAAGAAAATTACCTGTAGCGACCGGCTGCCTTAACTAAATGATACGTGTCCACACCATCAGCCGTCATTGTAATATCATCGCCGTGAACACAAAAATCACAGTTATATTTGTCTAATGTTTCTAATGTAGTGACATAAGGCGCAGCTTCGACTACTTCGTCTACCCATTTAATGCCGCGTACCATTTTGTACCTAAAAAAAAAAAAATTTCATTGTCAGTCAGTTCTGTTTGTTAATGCTCGTAATTAAAACGTTTATATGTAATCGTTATTTTATCGATTACATACTTGAAGTTGTTCACAAAAATTTTTATAGCAATTTTAATAGCGTTTTCCATTGGAAAAAATTCGCTTGCCCTGAGTGCATATTTCATTGGTAGTTTTAGTCAGCATGTTCTGAGAAAAAACAAAAAACTCGAAAACTGGGGGCACTGAGTGCCAGCGAGTTTTTTCCAATGGAAAACGCTATTAAATTTCACTGTAAAAGTTTGCTGGAAAATTGTTATATTCGTTGATACGAATATAACATAGTCTTGTACAATAATAATCTGTAATTAACACTAGAGAAAGTAACTTATATAAACGCGGCTGACAAGATACGGTTCTTGCTTTATAGCAACGTTGTGTTTCCTTAGCTGCTTAGTTTTTTCTACGCAAGTATTGACCTGAAAGTCAAGGCTCTAGCGAGGCCTTCCTATCAAGTTTGACATGATTATAGCTTTGGAATATATTAATATTTTATGTCCAAAACGATGATATGGAACTCGCATAAACATCTCTTTTGTAATAACAAAGGATAAAGATAAGGAATGTTAAAACGTGCTAGAATCAGAGCACTAATATTCAACGTTATGTAAAATCACGTTTCCCAGACGTAAAAAGAAAAGTGTGTTGTACAAGAAGCAAAGAACACGTATATCCGTGCTAGCATTACAAGTTTCGAGAAAATAAATGTATGGAATTTGAATAGAAGATTGATTAACGCATAATGACTAGTTAGTTATTAACTCTAGACCATAATCGAAGTCGTGGTCAGTCATTGTAACTTACATAATTTCCTTTAATAAAGCAACAGATATACCTTTCTTGTTCAGTGAAGACAGGAGGACCCTTGTGTCTCGTGATTTCTTCATCGTTGTGGACACCTACCACCAGATAATCGCCTAAAGCCTTGGCCTGCCTCAAGGAATTTGCGTGTCCAAAATGCACCATATCGTAACTGCAATCGATGTTCCATTTGCATTTATTTCGTATCGGTAGAGAAAAATATTAACAAAAATGTAAATAAAATTATTTCAAAAGAATTACTAAGAAAAAAAGCCGATCAACATAATATAGAAAACTGGAAATTTTTACGAACTAATATTGTCCAAAAAAGATTAAATGTTGTTTTTATTATAAATATATAGTTAATAAGTATATATAGTTAATAATAGTAAATATATAGTTAATAATAGACGGACAATTTTGTATAAATGTATAAATCGTTAAGTTTGTACTCTGAATTTCCATTCCATATTCAAATTATATTACATTGAAATCTGCGAATTGTGTGCAAATTGCAAACAATTGAAAATGATTGCTCCATCCGCACAAGATGAAATAAAAAAAAAACCGATTTCAACATGAGAATGGCTGCGTTCAGCAGAGAAAACCGCTCAGTGAGCGCTCAATGATTCTTTACCGCATTGACTACGTTTAACTGATTCAATTATTGTGAATC
>VBVQ01000348.1:0-35457 GCA_011636635.1 Tetramorium simillimum | reverse complement strand
ATCAAATGCGGTAAAGAATCATTGAGCGCTCACTGAGCGGTTTTCTCTGCTGAACGCAGCCATTGTCTAATGAATATGGATTATTGATGTGAATAAAATAATTATAAATATGATATAATGGTGCAATAAAAACTCCGAGAAGCAATTCATTAACAGGCTTGAAATGTAAAGTAGCTTCGATAACTATTATATCAGTCGCATGAGTCGTGATAACGCGAAATATAAATCACGATAACACAATTGAAATATGCATCTGTGTGCGTACAAATTTTCCTTCACGAAATTAATATTACACGACGTGCAAAAACGTGGGAATAAATAAGAGTTTTAAGAAATGCGTCGTGAATGAAATATACAAAAATATATATGTAAATTGAACAGAGACAAAGTATTCGCAATTGAAATTAGTATTAAAGTATTCAAGAGAATGACGAGTTAAAGCCGACATATTCAAAGCCTACAATCTGATGAGTTCATTTTGCGTTATACCGTACATCAACGTGATTCGTTGATTTGGATTTGCGGGTAAAGAAAATATACAAGTAAACCGAGGTAGACTGAGGCCTCGCATTCCGACGGTCTTGCGCCATCAATAAAAAAATTAATACTGCGGTAAATCCTGTAGTACATCGCATACGAAATCGCGATCATATTTCACGCGTTCCCAGCTATCAGTTCTCCATCGCTAATCGATCGTCGTTTCAAATGACTCGTTTGCCGACGACATTGATAGATACAGGTACGATTTATTTTTATCCCAAATGAGTGTGTTTGGGGCGCGCGGCGAAGGACGCCGGGAACGGGATACGAATTAAGGACCGGTCTGTCGTGCTCGCCCTGTGCCATTTTATCAAAGCTCGTTAAACGGGGACACGCGGCGGACCGCCGGCTCCAGCCGGAGACGTCGGCGACAGTTCTCCATTGGCAATCACGCGCCAAGTGCACAATTTCGAAGCGGCACATCTCGCGACTGATCTACTTCCGGACTGGAGAACGCGGCCTTCCCTCCTTCCTCTTCCCGTCCGCGACAAAACACCTACAATACAAACGTCAGCGAGACAATAAAATTGTAAAGTACAAATAAGAACATTCCTACGACGAATAGAAACCCATGAGGAATAAATTTCGCCTGCAATCGGCGGTCGCGCGAAAGTTATAGCGAGGAGAACCGGCGGGGAACGGCCAACGATTCGGAAAACTCGGCCTCCTCGGCGATTTTACCCGCGTCGGCGGGACGGAGAGGGTTGGACGCGGCACGGTCGTGTGTTAATATCGATTGATCGCGGCTAGCGACCGTAATCCGCACCCCGCGCCTCGTCGATGAGCCGCGATGCGACACGTGTGCACCGGCCGGGCCGACGCGGAACGCGTCGTCGGCCCGTCGCCACCCCGCGGGGCCACCGACGCGCGTGTTCCTCGGCGCCAAGAATATCCGTCGAATGTCGCTCACCATCCGTCGCACCAGACGCGGACCTCTTTGCGGGCCTCCTCCGTCATGACGGACGCGGTCGGGTATTCCGATTATCACTGACTGGGCTTTTCCTCCTATGACGTCCGTCGGCCGTCCGTGGGCTGATCGCTGGGAGGGGGACGAAAGGGCGGAGGGAGAGAGAGAGAGAGAGAGAGAGAGCCCGCTCGCGCGCACGTGCGAACCACCGCCGTCGAGCCCGTCGCGTAGCCGACTGCGCGCGACGCCGTTTCACACGTCGCCTTTAAAATCCCGCCGCGTCCCGCGTCCTCTCGGCACGGCGTCATCGCCGAGCCGGGATCGGGAGACTGACGTAACTCCGGGGGAAGCTCGAGACCTCCACGTCGCCGGCGCGCCAAAGCGGCCCTTGAAAATTGTAGCTGGCGCGATAACGAGGCGCACATGTACTTCTTCTTGCATTGTCTTCGTAAATGGAGTTATAATTGATTTCTTATCAGTTTCAAGTTACGGTTCATTTAACGTTCTAGTCAACTTTTTTTTTTTCAAAGGTCTCTTGATAAAATTCTTCTGTATCAATAAATTCTGTGAAAGGAAAATTTCGTTAGAATTGCTCGTAATCTTGTGATTGATTACCGAATATTTGATAGATATAAAGACGTGATGTATTCTCGTGATAAATTTCACCGCATTATCAGTATTATCAGTATAGCTGAAATAATGCTCCATATTCTTCTACAATTCTTGTCATTTTTCATATATTTTCTTTCTGCATAAAATAAAACAAGCCAGTTATATTTCAATTCTTAATAATAAAGATAATCTAATTCAATAACATTAAGCGATTTTGGAATCTTTTCTGAAACGAAAATTATTTTAACAAATGATGTTAAAATGTGCAACAATTTCATGAATTGAATGTTTTCATCCTTATTTTTCCGTAAAGCTACGAAGTATCGTATTAACTGCTAACTCATCTAATTCGTTGAACGTTTATTAGAAATTGCATCATATCGTTTGCCGCTCGGAAAATAAATCTTCGCATTTAAATATACCTTTTAGATTTAGAGCTAACAAACATGATGATTTGATACATGACTTTTCAGTTATGCATTTGCGCTTAATTACAGCTATAAATATTAACCATGTACTCTAATTCTTCCTGATTTATACCATGTATATATTATACATAAACATGTATTTTACTATACATATACGAAACTTGTTTTAACTAAGACCAGGAAGAGATGGTTCACACGATTACTGTTCATAGTCATAATTCTGCGTATCTACTATAATTAAAAATTATGTCAAGTCATCGAGATTTAATGTAGCAGATATAAGGTTCGCTATTATTATAATCTAGCAGACACGAAGATAAATAATGTAAAATCATCAGAGTTCCAAAATATATGGAAAAATAAATAAATGAAATAATGAAATTATATTAAATAGTAGTAATCTTAGATTCTATAAGAAATGATTCTTTCCTAATATTTCGTCATATTTATATATCATCGTGAGGAAACAAAAAAGCGGCATTCTATACATTCCAATAATTTGTAGCTTCGCCGTAGATACATGTACTGTAATGATACGGATAATTGAAAAGCTGAAAAGCTCGATTATTATATTATTGTAGAAAAGTAGGCAATATAATCATAGACATAACAAATGTTTTATTCCAATGCGATAAGTCTCGACGTATTAATGTTTTCATTTGAGCAAAGGGGCAAATTCCGGACTGAATCGTATGATTCTCGATAAGCGAACTGACCAATGACTGAGACAGACAGCCTCCTTGGCACTCAACGGAGATTAATCGTTATCGGCATAATGAAATTATCGAGCTTCTTTAGATAAAAATATTTCATAGTAAATCTAACATTAGCATGTCAATGTATATACACGTGTTTGTATGATGACTTTCATAACTCAGATATTCATCTTATATGTAACTTGTCAAAATATGTCACATCAACGTATTAATCGAATGTCGATCATAAGTAACACGTTATTGATACATTTATGATTTACGACACACATCATAGGTATCTCTGAAAGTTGCTTATAATCGAAATAAATTGCAATTATACAAATATAAATAATAATTCCTATCGCTACGTATGATGATAACATTAAGAAAATAAATATGCATGTGTAAGTAAAAAATAAATATGCACTCTGCGTTAAAGAAACGTCGAAGAGAAATTACTTAGCAAAAAGTAACGCCACGCTTTCAGCTTTTTCTTAGTGTCATTCTTACACTATTTTATTGAATGTACAGCGGCAAGCCAATTGAATTGTAATACTATATCATTCGGCGACAATTACGACATAATTGATCGCCTAAATATATTAAGGAGCTATCCTAGATATAACACATGTGACTTGCATAATTGATATTATATTACTTAAAGCTAATGAAGAGTTGATGTGTACTAGAAAAGAAAAAGAGGAGTCGTATGCTCGTGAGAATGTGAGTGCAAATTTTTTTTTTTTTTTGGAACGATTCTCTGCAACTCTGGGCTCGTCGGCTCATATTAATCGTCGACTGCTATTATTCCCTCTGGAACACAGATGGGAGTATTCTGTTACAAACGAGAAAGAGACATGTAGAGACAGGGAAAATATCCTGGACGTAATTCTTTCTTATTTAGATAGTCTTTATCTAAATAAGAAATTCTCTCGCTCTTTTCTTTGCTATGTTATAATACGCACATTTGATCATTTGTTCGAAGTTAATAGCCGTTTTGTTGCCTGTAGCTGCTTCCGCCGTACCCACTACTGTTCTGACTGTAGCTACTGGAGCCACCGCCGGAAGTTCCACTCCCGAAGCTGTTTTGGGGGAACGATTTACTGCTTCCATAGCTAGCCCCGCCCATGCCACCTATTTGAAGCGTATACCAGGCGTTTACAAGATACAACAATTTCCAATTACGAAATCTATACTATCGAACGTCACAATATGGTAGCAGTAAAGAAACTAAGAACCTTAAGAAGTAGGGAGGTGGAAAGAATAAAAGGGCTAAGAATATGTGGAGACTTGATTGTATCCATACTTTACTGATTTAGAATATTAATAATAACATTTTCCATTCCGAATAGCCTAATTAAATAAAATTACACAATCAATTTTTTAAATGATGAGAACCCACCGCTACTGCTTCCGGACCATTTGTTGCCGCGATCGCTCGCGCCAGTCCCGGAAGAGCGGTCGAATCTTCCGCCTCTATCCGTATCACGACCTCCACGCGAACCTCGTGAACCACCACCACGACCAGATCCGCGACCACCTCCACCACCTCCACTGCGTCCACCGTATCGTCCTCCTAAACATCAATTAATGCAATACATGTTATTCATCATCAGAAAGAATTCTTTTATATTGAATATGAACAAAATGAAAAATACTTACTTTTATAAACACCAGGATTTCTGGATAAATCGTACAGTTTTGGATTGACAACTTGTTTAGCCTCTTCTAGAACTTGGATTAAGTCACTAGCCTTGTGAGCATTGCCGGGCGTGAAAAAGGCGTACGCAGTTCCTGTACGCTGCGAGCGACCAGTACGTCCGATACGGTGCACATAGTCCTCAGAGTTGGACGGATAGTCCAAGTTTATCACAAATTTGACATCCTCGACATCTGCGAGATACGTTAAATTATAACAGCTGCACACGGTAGATACTTGTTCCTTTGTGGTTCAATTAACTTATAAAGCGAATAGATTCAAGCATTTTACCAGAACGCTGTCTTTGCTAATGGAATTAAAGAATCTGATCGTAGATCCATTATTAAGTATTCTGTATCAAACCTTGAACCATTTACAATTATGTAAAAAAGGATTTACATTAAATGTAGGAAAAAAAAGAATAAAGTTCATCTGTACACTCTTCTCTTCTTCAACATGCTGCTACATATTTGACAATTTAAAACGGTACACTTGAACATGAAGGACAAAAACACAAAAGTTACCTTGTACAATAGAAAATATTAATCCGAGATGCAATAAAATAGCTTTAGTTCCATTTGCAATTCGCATATAACATTCAAGTTGACCACAAAGAGCAAGTCTGCATGTAATTACCTGTTTGCGATTAGAGCTGGAAATGTAAATACATTTTTTTGGAAATGTAGAGGAATCAGTGCTCAGATGGTTCTCATGGAATTCTCGCTTCACGTATTAGCGAGCTCTACATTTTTATTCTTAGTCAACATTACACCCTTCTCTCCCGCACCAAAGTATGGATCTGTGCTGGCTCTATTTCGAAATTTGGTCCTTGTACATTGCTTCGGTGAAGAGGTTGGAACATCAAGTGAGCACCTTGCGTTCTCCACTCAACCCCCACATGTACTCCCCCATCAAATAATTCGCATCAAGAACTACGCACCGCAATATTGTGAAGACTCCTTCTTCCTACTTCGATGCCTAATTGTTATTAGTAATCGCTGTAGTTATTTCATATTTCATTGTTAATCCTAACTTACAGAATCTTCGATAATTCAAATTTACAAGTTTCAAAATGCTATAAAAATTATCCAAGTTCTTAAACATTTACGAGATAAAATTTGCGGTTATAATTAATAATTATTTAGAACAAGATCACAATTAATGCAGAGCGCGACTTGATGCAATCTGTTATTTCAATCTAACAAATGGCAATCTAACCGGCAATATATCTATCCTTTTTTCTTTTCTTTTTCGTCCTCATGCTAACGTTAAAATTTCCATACTTTGGACCATCGCAGGTACAGAGTGAGAGTGTTTTTCGAGTGGCAAGGTGGCCGAGGCACAGCGTTTGGTTAGCTTGTTGCGAGGGGGCGGCGACCAGCAGTCACGCCCCGTTCAATTACATTTTCCAAAGCTAGTTGCAGAGTTCTAAAACTCCAGAGTCGCATGTGCCTCTGAAAACACATAGAACAGCACGTTAATACCAGACTGACAAGACTTGTTTCGATCTGAGAGTACAAAATCGGAAGAGATAAACCTGGCTAATTGCTTACCTGGCTCCCTTACTCTTAAAGCTGAAATATTTTGACGTTCTTTCTACATTGTAATTATATATTGCGATTACTTAAGATTTAACGTTATTGTTACTGTTCAAAAATAAAATACGCGAAACATCAAAAGAACGTCAAAATCCATTTATGCACTAGTCTATATATATATATAAAAGAAGTTAAGGCTTAGAAGAAGTTAACTAAACGATTAAAACTTATTCATTAATCGTACCGCTGAAAAGACAATGCCGCTGTTATTTGCTCTGGTGCACCTTAGAACGCGCACTACCGAGACTCGCTTAATTAGTGGGCGAAACGAAAGAATTAGCGTAAAATTAATGAAACGAAAGATGTCAATGGCAAAAATCAAATAGGATATTTAAACTAGTCGTTCCTGGAATTCCTTAAGAGTAAGTAAATTATCTCCAGCCACACTGTGGTAAGGAGGTAACGTCAATCAGTCTGGCACATGCCGTTATCCGTTGCCACATTACAATACCACTTTCACAAATGTGAAATAACCATCGCAGCCTGACCCTTACATCATACCTATGTATCTGCAAATTCTTACCTAAACCTCTCGCCGCCACGTCGGTAGCCACAAGGATAGCAGACCTGCTATTCCGGAACTCTAAAACAACATCTCTTGTATTACGAATAACATTGGAGCTTTAAAGGCTAATATAAATATATAATTGAAGAGAAAACAAAGTTATTTGGCTCAATTTTTTTTCTTCTTTCGAATATAGAGAAAATTTTATATCCAAAAGAATAAAGATACTTTCAGAAAAATTACCACTAAGATACCAAGAGATATGAGCGAGAAAAAAATATCGAGGCGAAGAGAACTAATTTTGAATCTGGACTTCCGCTTGTCGGGCAGCTGCTCTACCAACTAAGCTATCCCATACTCCGATACTTTTTTCCGCTTGCGTGTGCGAGTCTCCAAATTTACTGTACGTCACTTAATATAAAATACTAAGAAATTTAAAGTGTTACACGATTTTTTGTATAATTATTTATAATTACAATTTTTCAGCTTTACTTATTTAAATAAAATTGATCCAAAATAAGAAATTTCAAATAATACTTAAAAAAATCGTTAATTATGTTTCTCGTGAATTTAGAAAAATTTAGCAATAGCACTCACGATTCAATACATAATCTCTTTCTTGTTGGCTTTTGTCTCCGTGAATACCAATCGCTTGCCATCCATATCTATTAATGGCTCTTGTTATATCATCCACTTTCCTCTTAGTTTCCACAAATATAATAGTTTTATTTTCGGGTTCGTTAGAGATCTCTTCCAGCAGTTTCATAAGTTTACTTTCCTTCTCGTATTCCTCGCATACATCCACAATTTGGAGAATATTGTGATTGGCGGCTAATTGTAGAGAACCAATGTTGATCTGTATGTAATCCGTTAAGAACTCTTCTGCGAGATTACGTACTTCCTTCGGCCAAGTCGCCGACCACATCAGAGTCTGACGATCGGGACGAATTTGTTCTACAATTTTCCTAATTTGCGGCTCGAAGCCCATATCAAGCATTCTATCGGCTTCGTCAAGTACTAGATATGTACATCTACGTAGATTCGTAGTGCCGCGCTCTAAAAAGTCTATAAGACGACCTGGCGTGGCAATGCAAATTTCTACGCCGCGTTCGAGGTCACGCGCTTGAGGTCCTTTCGGTGCGCCACCGAAAATGCACGTGTTTCGCACTTGAGAGGACATACCGAAATCTGACGCTACTTGCTGAATTTGTTGCGCCAATTCCCGTGTGGGCGCCAAGATCAAGGCAATGGGTCCGTCATTCCTGCTCAGTCTGGGTTGATGATTTATATGTACGATCGCCGGCAGAATATACGCCAGGGTCTTTCCCGAACCTGTCTGCGCTATGCCGACCATATCTCGACCAGAAAGGGCGATAGGCCAGCCCTGCGCCTGAATCGCGGTCGGCTCGCCGAATCCCTGCCTACGAATCTCGTTGAGAACGTAGTCCGGGAAGCCACCTTCTTCGAAATAAATATTAGGACCTGGAACGTTAGTTCCCTTCACAGTGATCTCCTTGTTAGAACGATATGCCTCCACAGCGTGAATACTCCGCGCCATTACGTTAGGATGTGGCTGATAAAAGTCCTTTCTGAACTGCGGCAGAGTGCTCATGTCCCATCGTGGTTTGCGCAGACGCTCACCGGGCTGTCGGTTCTTAAAATTATTATTTCCGAAACTGCTATCTCTGTTTGCGCTGCTGCTGAATCTACTGCCGCCTCCCCCGCTTCCATCACGGCCACCGAATCGTCCGCCGCCGCCACGTGCTCCGCCGCCACCACCTCGCCTATCGGAACGTTCGCGTTCACCGTATGCCCTTTTGTCAAACAAATATGAAACCATGATTAAACCTCAGTAACTGTAACTGTTAAGAAGAAAAAAAAGTCTCGTTACTTTGAGAAAGTTTGAATTATTTGTCTTTTTTGCTGTAAAAGTGTTTAGATATTATCTGTTTTTTTTTTTTCAATTGAATTTTTTTTCAACGTAAAAAAAAGAAGAAAAGATAATTGTGCAAATTCAGCTGCAAAGAACAGTTATTTATATATGCGATTCTATTTTAGTTATACATATGCTGTGTATATATATGTATATTTGTATAGATATATAATTGTGAAGCTTCGAAGGAAAAAAAAAAGTGTTACACAAACAACTAATACTCCATCAATACACAGGATAAACTTGTAGGACAAATAATATCTATTTCTTTCTATCTGAACTTTGTACCTTTCAGCCTTCCTTTTTCCTTCTCTATCAAATTATATATCTGTCTCCGTTTAATGCAAAAATTATAACATAGCGCAGCTACAAAAAACAAATCTATGAAATAATAGAGCATATCCTGCTGCCCTAGTATTTTACAAGTTTCTCCCAATTATCTACGCGGAAGAGAATTTTCCTTCTCTGGAAAAAAATTTTCTCAGACATCGGAGACTTCATCGTACAAGCGATACGTTAGGCTTATATAATACAATTCCTTATGCTTCTTAATTTCTTAACAATCTATAGCTACGTAATCCATACATCATTAATTGCTCATCTAACAATCTCTCCTATCGGCTGTATCGCGCTTCCATCATCGTATCACGCTTCTGTACGTTGATAAGTATCGGCGAAGTATCGCGAAGATCCTTTCGAGCCTCGAGGGAAGACGTTGCGAAATTTTTTTTTTTCTCCCATCACCGTCACCACGCCGTGGTGACGCGTGCTCGAGGGAAAGCTTTTTCCGCGGTTCCAGGAAAATCTTCGACTCGCGCGGTTCCACTCGGCGACGCGTACATTAATTCAGCTCCGAGATTCCATCTCGGGCCACCGCGATCCCCGCCGCGGACCCACGCGATCGCCGAGAACGCGACAAAGGATTCTTCCAAAATGGCGTACAAGCGTGGATCGGACAGGTAGCGAGAATGTTAAACGAGAAATCTGCGTGAATGAGAGCGAAATTCGCCCCGTGTCGATTCGCGCGTACTTACATTGCAACGGGCGGGAATGTATCACTGTTTTCCGTGTGATTTCCTCAGGAACTACCAATGTGGGTCGTGAACGATCCTGGCCGGGATGAGAGCACGTTCGCCCGCTAACAGGCCAGCCAGCTGAAGGGAAGAGGACGGGCTGTCGGCGTCACGGTGATATGGCGGCCGGCGAGAAGTAGTCCCTACGCGGTCGCGATCGCGGCCCACAGTCACGCTTCTCGACACGTACGCGCCCTTTTTCGCAGAAAAATCGTGGCACAAGTTGAAAATTCAACAGTTTATAAAGAATGTATCCTCCCTTCGATACTCGCGATCGCTGGGAAACGAGGAAACTGGAGTAAAAAGGTACGAGCGTTCTGCGCCGGAAGTGCAAGTTAGGCACGAACCCATCTTCAGCGCCGCCACGTTAGTGTCAGAGAACTAAATGCAAGTTGCTCCAAATTCGAAATGCTACGTGGTCAATATTCTCCACATCTCTATCTTTCTCTTTATATTATTACTCTTATATTAAATTTTTGTATATTCTTAATTTGGATATCTATAAATAAAAATCAATTTATGAAGACTTTCTTTAACTAGCCATATATAATATTATATATTGCCTATATATTTTTAGCAATTTGATAATCGAAAATAAAAAAACCAATGTCTAATCAGATAAATTAGCAGTCATGTAATATATAAAGAATGATTGATCTTTAAATTAGACATTTTATTATTTTCCTTTATACATATGAATTACATAAACAGATTTATCTGGATAGACTCTTAATCAATCAGTTATGGAAAATGATATGTTATCTTTACTCTCTTAAATGTTCAACAGTAAATTTTAGTGCATATCAGATGAATATTTCGTGCTGAAAACACAGGGGAGAAATCGGTTGCTTCTAGGAAAGCGAAAGTTAACTTTATTCTATAACAAACTCACACAACAAACGACACACGGTTTTTTTTCTTTTTAAGAAATTCCAATAATCGTCAAAGATTCACAGATGTTAAAAAGAAAAACAGATATTGGTCAATTTTCAGTATTACGAATAATTAAAAACGATTGACCAGCTATCCAGTCGATTATCTAAGAACGAATTCTATTGAATGTATCAGTACATATATTACCAATTAAAGCAGTACATTGCAATCCATTAACTTTGCAAAAAGCCATACATATAATCCTTATCACTTTGCTTAGATATTTTAACATATATTGATCGGTATACATTTCTACATTCAATTGAATTGGTTATTAGATTGCACATGAGTCGAAAATTCTCAGTCTTGTTAAAAAACAAATAGTACATTAATATTCATATATAGCCTATCAATTGCACTTTCTTTCCATAGATTCATTGACAAATTTATCACATTCTCTTAATTCTCTACAGTTTAACGGAAGATTAGACGGTTGTTTACTATTACAACTGAAAATATTTTATTCAAGTTAGTTTATTCTAAATAGATAGCAAAAATAAATTGTGAGTTGATAATATGTTAATATTATCAAGATATAAAAATTGAAGATCTAATTTTTAACAGTCTATCTAAAAAGAAAATATAATTCCAAGATTATTCAAGGAGCTTATTTGTAAAAGGAAAATGATAATCGTAGAACAAATTAACCAAATCAAATTAAAAAAATTAAATTATTATATAATCATTTTTGGTCTAGATATTGCACACGAGTGCGATGCAAACATCTCCAACTCACATAACTTTCTTTTCACATTTTGTTCTCACTATGCTGTTTATAACAAAAAATAATTTATCAGCTAATATCCACTAAATGTTATAATCGAGATTAACATACAATCAATATATACTGCGTACGGTAAAATTCTATAACGTTTCATAAAATTTATGAATAAAATATTTAACTATTATAGAGCTTAAAACTTTTTAAAGAAAAAAATTAATACTTGAGCACTTTAGTGATTGCATGTTATAAGAATTTACATTCTTTTGCTTCCATTAAATATTGATTAACATGTTTTAAACGAGAATAATTTGCAAAATTAGAGTTGCAATTGCAACTAAAATTGTGTCAGTTTCTTCGATTTTACTCACTGTGACATATATGCATTATTTACTTCATAGACATAGAATATAAATATATAACGTAACTTATTACACTTGCGATATTCGTTTTTTATAAGTGTTTTTTTTTTCATCCATTAGAACTTTAACAGGTTTTTATCTGCATCCTGTCGAATCTCGCTATAACTAAACGTGACACATTTTACATCGTCGAATCATTACGTGCTACCTCACTCATAAAAACGGAATTAATAAGTTGTGCTTCTGTAGGAATAATCATTTCCATAATTATCGCCACCCCCGTAACTTTGAGGCATACTTCCCTGTCCGTAGCTTCTCTGCGTGCTATATCCGTATGCTGTGTTCTGGCCTAATGAAGTATTCTGTTTCATATTACTATAATTACTGTAATCCGCGCCTGAATAAATGCTCGAAGAAGGCTGATAAGAAATTCCGCTGCGAGAAGGGCCTCTTCCTCTTATCGCACCGCCACCTCTTCCTCTACCATCATTAGTACTTCTGCGGCCCCTTTCAGCGCCATTACCGCCAGAAGAACCAAAGCGTTTCCCACCTTATTATAATAATATAGTTATAAAATATATGAAATAATCGATCGAATAACTCATAATCACTACAATTGAAGGTAAAGGAAATTTCTCCTTCCCCATTCTTTCACATTTATCGTATAACTATGTTAAAATGCAAAACTATGCAAAATTTACTTCGCCTGTCCTCTTAGAATAAAAATAGAATAAAAATGCAGATGTATAATCTATATTAGACTACATGCGAAAACATACTTCTGCCGCTGAAGTTTCCCGCTTTGGCCATCTCTGCCATTTCGCTGAGACGCGGATTGACATTCTGTCCGGCCTCTTGTAAAACTTCTATCAAGTCTCCTGCATGTTTCATATTATGAGTCGTAAAAAACGCATACGCCGTTCCGGTCTGTCGTCTTCGTCCAGTTCGACCAATTCTATGTATGTAATCCTCCGACGAAGATGGATAATCGAAATTTATCACGTATTTCACATCATCCACATCTGTGAAATAGTAATTATGAAAAATGTTATTAATAGTAATAAAGTTATATTTTTTAAAAATAAATGTATCTTCTATCTAAAAAATTTGTCACTTATATATACGAATTATTGTTTTATAATTTCTTTTGAATTCGAAAACTAAATTGATATTCCTCGTTTAATTAGATATATTATTATTGCATTTGAGCATAGAAGCTTATCAGTGCTCATGCATATGGACAGATGTTGTCAGATACTAATCGAATAGTTTGAATAGAATAAAATAATATAATAAAGTAAAATATAATAAAATAAAATAAAATAGAATAAAATAAAGAAATATATTTTTATATGTAGCTTATGTATGTACATAATTTTTTACAAGAAATTATCAATATTAATTTCCAGATAGAACAGATTTAGGCACCCACCTTTCATTTGGAAATTCCGATGTGAAATCAGCAAGAACGACCCCATTTGCTTTTAAAGGGGGGCAATTCTGGTTGCTTTCTTATGGTAATATACTGGCGGCCTAGAGATTAGACAGACACAGCGGTTGTGTCTGGTTTGGGATAGAGGCAGCAATTTAGGGTTTCAGCCTGAGTGCATTAGTTTTGATAGGCACCGTATAATTTCTTAAAATTAAAATTAGAGGCACTGGATAATAAGTTTAGCAATTGCACTTTTTAAGTTTTCGTTACAATTGCAAATTACGCGTTTACATATTTATGATTATTACTCTACATATGATAAAATCTTGCTTAAAAAAATATCCATTTAATTACAATATTAAATATATTTAAATATATTGTAATTATCTGATATTATTTAATGCGATGATCATTGATTAATGCAGCAATGGTCATAAAGGTTTATTTTGCTATTCCATAATGAGAAAATTAGAACAAAAGTTAAATCGCACATGAATCTAACTTTCCATCTAGAAATTGTTATAATATATAAACAAAGAAAAATAAAATAGTCACTGTGTCTGCCCAATACTGGCAGTACACCGCGTTGAGTTAGGGTACTCTGTGCCTCTGAAAAAGAAAAGCAGACAGACTTAGTGGTAGCTTGTGTGCATTTTCAGAACCTTGCTCTTATATACATTATCAAAATCATTAAAATTCTTCATTTCAACATTGAATCTAATCATATCAATAGTCAATACAGGACATAGTCAAACATTGAAGTAGCAAAAACATTGCTATTTCTATAATTTTTACATGAAACTAAGATACAGACTTATTTACAATAAGAATTAATAGGATTATAACAAAAATAACAATGAGTTTACAAAAAGCAACAAATCAACAAGATTATTAAAAAAATGTTCAACATATAATTGTAGAACAAAAAATTGCATGTAAAAAGACATAAACCACATGGGAAACATTATCAATTTTACACGGCTCTATATATAATACACTCGAGACAAATATGATAAAAAGTTCTAATGCATCACACACTGCTACGTACACAGCTGTCGCCTGGCCTCACTCTAACAACGCATCACCGGCTAATCCAATAAGTGTTGCCAATACCCAGTTTAACCGTGACTTTCTTAGTGTTTCAACACCAAAGCATAGCCGAAGAGAGAGTTTTACGTACCCAAGCCTCTAGCGGCTACGTCAGTTGCGACCAAAATCGGCGCTTTTCCGCAGCGGAATTCTTGTAACACATGATCCCTTTCCTGCTGGTTTTTATCACCGTGAATACTCACAGCTTGCCATCCTTCGCGTCTAATATTTCTCGTAATATCATCCACTTTACGTTTGGTTTCCACAAATATGATAGTTTTATTCTCCTTTTCAGTGCCGATCTCTTGAAGCAATCTATACAGCTTCGAGTCTTTCTCATGCTCGTGACAAACATCGATGATCTGAGTGATGTTATGATTGGCCGACAGGGTCAGAGAACCGACATTGAGATGAACATAATCTGTCAAGAAATCCTCCGCGAGCGCACGAACTTCTTTAGGCCACGTCGCCGACCACATTAGCACTTGCCTATCAGGACGTATCTGCTCTATTATTTTTCGTATCTGAGGTTCAAATCCCATATCTAACATGCGATCGGCTTCATCGAGTACTAGATACGTACATCTGAAATGAAAGAACAAAATAGTATTTAAATGGTTGTAAATTTATATAACTGATATACAGATAATTTTTATTTTTATCATTGAAACTTTAGCGTTATACATACCTACATAAATTTGTAGTTCCTCTTTCTAAGAAATCTATAAGTCTACCTGGTGTAGCAATGCATATTTCAATGCCTCTTTCCAAATCGTGCGCTTGTGGTCCTTTTGGAGCTCCGCCGAAGATACATGAATTTCTTACAGCTGCAGTCTCTCCAAAGCTGTTAGCCACTTCTTGAATTTGTTGAGCTAATTCTCTGGTTGGAGCTAAGATCAAGACAACTGGACCGTCCCCACTGCTTATGCGCGGTTGGTGTATGATATGCACAATTGCAGGTAAAATATACTGAAAAAATAAAATAAAATAATCTAATACATTTTCAATTAAATTATATTTAAAAAAATATATATGTCAAGCTATTTACTATAAATAATTGAACAAATAGAAGAAAACATTCTAAAATTCTTATTTGTTAAATATTATATATATATTTATAAATTATATTTTTAATTTTGCTCACTCCAAGTGTCTTTCCAGAGCCAGTTTGAGCAATTGCAACAAGATCTCTGCCGCCAAGGGCAATGGGCCATCCTTGGGCTTGAATTGGAGTAGGTTGCAAATACCCTTCTCTACGAATACCATCCATTATGTAAGTCGGGAAGTTTCCCTCCTCGAAATATTGGATGGGATTAGGAACATTTTCACCCTTCACAGTTATTTCTGCGTTCTCTCGAAAGTGATTTACTTCTTCATTAGATCTAACTCAGAATTAAATTCGTGAACATATTTCATCGCTTACCTCATATTACAATTTAATACTAATACTATTAATACCTATTCCTGACTGCGGGATGCTCTATATAAAAGTCTTTGCGTAATGGTTCTAAAGTACGAAGGTCCCAATTTACTTTTCTTAGACCGCCACCAGGCTGCTTTCCTTTTAATCCTCCTCGCACATTATTGGCATTTCCTCTACTAGGTGTGCCAAATCTGCTGATACCGCGTCCATTATCGCTGCCGCCTCTGCCAGTACTTGTTCCTGTCCTGACAGTACTGCCACGGCGGCCCCTACTTTGATCTCGGTCACGAAACCTATAAATATGCATATGCTTTATAAAACTATAAATTATAAAAATTTTCACATAACATTTGACAAGATACAGGCTTTCCTAATAAAAAATTTTAATTTAACTTGGTTTGTTTCTAGTATAAATTTTGATTAATGAAAAATATCTGGTATAACGTAAAAAATTCTGAATAATTTACTTATTTAATTAATATGACAGCATAATCTCTATGCCTTGTTTTAATATAAACTAAGACATTTAGCAAAGTATAGGCTCTTCTAGTAAAAAATTCCAAATTTAGCTTGACTTGCTCTTAGCATAAACTTTGATTAATAAAAAATATGTAGGCAGGAAGTAAAAGATACTGAATGATATAACAAATATAACAAGCATAATTTCTATATCTCGTTTTAATAGAAATTAATATAAAATATTAATTTAAAAATGCCTCAAAATTATATTACAAAAAAATAAAAAGGAAATAAGTACAAATTGTGATGGTCTTGATTAAATATCTAAATTAGAGACTTATACATCTCTCTTTACGACTTTATTATTAATATTCCATTTCTTTCATTTTACATCGTGTAAAAAGATCCATCATCATAAGACATAAAGAATAATGGCAATTTCCTATCTTTTGTTTGTTTTTTCTTTTTTTATACATTTGGAGAACCGTGCGTTATCTGCGGCATGTCACCGGTCTCGATCGCGATACAGACGAGATAGAAATAAAAGGGTAGGCTGTCGCGAACGGACAGCCGCGATAAAAATTCACCGAAGGTCGGTTCGATCGTGTCGCGAGCGGACAACGGGAAACAATCAATTTCCAAGTGGTCAATATCAGTCTCCGCTATCGATTGAAGTTCCGCGGAACGGGATGGGTCTGGCGGTCGCGTGCACGGCGGTTTGCTCCCTCGCGGAGATTCCCGCGGGGGTGCCGCGCATCCCGTGGGACGGCCTGACGACGGGCGCGACCGCGTCGCGAGTCGCGCGACGCTGTCATCGCGTACTTACATCGGGAGACCTGGGTGTCTTCCCCGACGGTCGGTCTCAGGCGGATCCGCTCGACGTCGGCACGCCGCGTCGACGGGCGACAGCGGGCGCGAAAAACCGCACGGCTGGACTCCCGGGGACCACCGTCGCGCAGATTCCGGCGATCCTGTGGCACGGCAGGCCGCGCGCGAGGAGTCGCGGCTCGGCGGTTTCAGCAACGGGCCGCCCAGGAAAGTCGTGTCGCCCGCCACCGGCGATCCGGGATTAACGAGCGAACTTCCGCAAGTAGTTCCGCGTTCCGGTCGTTGCCATGGCGACCGCGGCGGAGGGATACGCGGCTCCTAAACGTGTCCCGAGGGGAGGGAGGTCCCCCCCTCGCTCTCTCCCTCGTCGCCGGGATCCATACTCCGCGACGGACGACGCGGCACGAAGGTCCACGATGATCCGCGAGCGCGAGGGAAATGGCGGCGCCCGTGCCGGTGGTTCCGTTGCGCAACGTGGAAATTTCATCTGAGAGGAGCGTTGTATGTCGCGAAGGCTGAATGTATATGTAAAATGAAAATAGAGAGATAAATCAGACATATACGCTGCGTGTCACATGATTCGCTCGGTCGAATTACGCTTACGAAAAGTTCTGCGTTCTTGACGAGAGAAATTTATAATTTAAGGTAAAATGGTCTTTCACGGAAAGTAATGTATTTAAATGTAGTTGGATCTTGATCGTTTTCAATTTGATTTTCAATAATCTTAGGATCCAATTAATAAATATTTTTTATTGTTGCACTGGATTGCATTAGCAATTTTTCACTTTTGCCAAATTTCAAACATCTATTTCATTTTGAGTTTAAAGAATATACATTTCAGCTAAAAAATAGACTTAAAATTACTTTATATCATACTTAAATAATAATATTAAATTCTGTGAATATTAATAGTGTCTAAAAATCACTTCTTGTATCATCAAATACATTTGCAATTAAACAGATCATAAAAAATAAATACATAATTTATAGAGAGAAAAAGCGCAACGATGAGTAACACAAAGAATTCAGCTGCAAAGAATACATTTGCAATCAGAACTAATTATCGTGAGCTCAATTTCAAAACATTATACATAAAAAATGATTCATCTTGTCTGTTTGTGGTTGACGAAAATTCCAAGTTAGCTTAAGAATTCGCGCCTTCGGAGTCCACCATGTCTACGCCTGTCACGGTTTGTTTTTTTCCGCCAGTCATTCAGCAGAGCGAGGTTCGGCGAAGGATTCTTATCATCGCGAGGAATATGCCTTTGCGATTACATCACTCGCTTGAGGCCTGACGATTCACGTTTCGCGCGGGGCCGCGCACCGTCGAGACCTTCACCCCGCAGCCGCTCGTAGCCGGTGCCATGAACGGAGGAGGAATGATAAGGTTATCTAAACGTAGGTTCCTCTATGTGTGTAATTATTTATCGCAGTAACGGTGCTCGCGGATAACGACTCGGTGCGAAGAGCTGGCCGAGTGGCGGAGAGGCCGGCAGGCTGCTGCGTTCCTTCCACTCACGATGACGGAACTCGAGCAGAACGCGATATTCGCGCGGGTGTCGTCGGCATGCTTTTACGGGCTGTCGTCGTTCATGATTACGGTCGTCAACAAGACCATCCTCACGTCGTACGCCTTCCCGTCCTTCCAAGTGCTGGGGATCGGCCAGATGCTCGCAACGATACTGGTCCTGCTCATCGCCAAGAGGCTGCGTTACGTCGAGTTCCCTAATCTGGAGGTGGCGACCTTCACCAAGATATGGCCGTTGCCGTTGATATACATCGGCAACATGATCTTCGGCCTAGGCGGCACCAAGCAGCTGAGCCTGCCCATGTTCACCGCCCTGAGACGATTCAGTATCCTCATGACGATGATCGCCGAGTACTACATCCTCGGCATCAAGGCACGCCTGTCCATACAGCTGAGTGTTTACACGATGATCCTGGGCGCAGTGGTAGCCGCGCTGAACGATCTCGCCTTCAATCTCGAGGGCTATATCTTTATCCTGTTGAACGATTTATTCACCGCTGCCAATGGTGTATACATGAAAAAGAAGTTAGATTCTAAAGAATTAGGAAAATACGGACTTATGTATTACAATTCTTTGTTTATGCTCGGCCCAACGGTCCTGCTGGCCTGGTGGATGGGTGACATAACTCAAGCGATAGAATTTCCCAACTGGACAAATCCGTTTTTTATTCTGCAGTTTGTATTATCGTGCATAATGGGCTTCATACTGTCGTACAGCACGCTTCTCTGCACGCTGTACAACTCCGCGCTGACGACTACCATAATCGGATGTCTGAAAAATATATGTGTGACATATCTTGGCATGGTGATCGGTGGGGACTACATATTTACGTGGTTGAACTTTGTAGGATTAAATTTAAGTGTAATAGGTAGCTTAGTATACACTTGGGTAACGTTTCGTAAGAGAGAGAATCTACAGCCAAAGTACACTTTGACTGGATCTCAGGCCAGTAAGATACAAGCCATATGATTGTAAGTTTTCGTATTATAGAAATCTGAATGTGATGATGTATCTCTGTATTATACAAAACATTTGTACAAAAGATTTATAATTTAATTCCGAGAGATATATATAAGCTAGTGATTTTTATTTAAATATAAGATCGTTAATTTAAGTATAAGGTAAAGAACACATGTTCCTTTGTTTTGTACAATGACAGGGTGATGTGTACGTGACCAATAGCTGTTATGAATATTTCTGTTCCTCGTCTCACAAAGTGCTTTTCCAACTTATTCAAGTTAGAGAACGACGTGAAGTAATACCGACAGCCTGACTGTAATATATACCAAAGTTAAAAAATTATTGTGTTACCAAATAAGTATTATGTTAATTAGGACAAATTTTGAGATCAACATTTGTACCCTAATGAGGGTACTTATCGCCATGAATTTAGATCTGTAATCTATATGTTAATCTGTACATACATAACAGCGCTATTTTAATGGAAATAAATTTTATTTATTAACAGACAACATGGTTTCAGACCTTCTTACTTTCCTCGCTCGGTTTCAGGCCATTTCGCGACCGCCTGCGAGGCGTTCCTGGAGGATTATGCCAAGCACCATGTATCCTTATCCCCCCTGCAGCGTGTGCTTCTCACGATGGGCTCGGCGGCTGTATCGTTGGCGAACCCGTTTCGAGGTGACATGATAGCGTGTCTCGGAGAAACTACTGGTACAAAGGCCCTCGTGCACTGTCATCAACAGATGAAGAATACGAACGAGGGTCAACGTATACTCGCGCAAAAGCCACGCGTAAATACGTCCACCGTCGACCTCTCTTACCTCAAAGACCTGCCACCAGGAACTGTGGGCAGAACGTATCGCGATTTCTTGGATGACAACGTAAGATGAATCTCATCGTCTGGAGAAATTGTTGAGCAAAACGTAACGAGCGAGCTATGATTGCAGAATGTATCGCCCGACGATAGACTTGCAGTGAAATTTGTCGATGATATCGAGCTGGCCTACGTGATGCAACGATATCGAGAGGTACATGATATCTTTCATGCTATGGTCCTAATGCCGACAACGATGCTAGGAGAGGTATCGGTTAAGTGGATAGAGGCTTTGCAGACGCGTTTACCGATGTGCATAACTGGAGCAGTGTTCGGAGCTAGTCGGCTACGTCCTAGGTAAACTCGTGAACTACTTCGTATGATAGCCTGTGGTTATCATTAATATATCGTGACCATTTCGTATATCATATAATATTTCAGACAGAGGCAATTATACTTGGATCATTATCTCCCGTGGTCTATAAATATCGGGTTGAATGCAAAGTTCTTGCTAGGAATATATTTCGAGGAACGCTGGGAACAGTCTCTCGAGGATTTTCACAAAGAAATGAATATCGTACGCCTTGTATGAAACTGAAACAAAGTTGTAAATAATTATTTGTTAATTGTTAATATTTAAAAGGAAAATAAAGTTTTAATATCCTTAAAGTTTAACTCATTGAAACCCTTTAACTGTCAATATTAAATAATTCTAAAGAAAAAGCTAATCTTTACATATATTGCGCTTTTAAAAAAATACACATGATTGATATTACAAATTTGATTTAATTAAACGTTACATCTGTTATAAACATATATAATCTAAAATTGTACGTTTACCATAATCGTTATTATCGTCGTTGTTTTCAATAATCGTAATTGTGATTTTCTTTTGCTCCATCATTTTTTTTTTTTTTTTTAGTTAATTATTATGCACGGGGTGTATCTTAAAATGAAAGTATGCTTTGGAGATCTAATCTATTGGAACAAAATATTCGCATAAAGTTCAAGCACATCTTGCAACGCATTCTTTTTGAATTACTACTATTTGGCACAGAAATAATATAAATACTTTCTTATCTTTAAATAGGAAGAATTAATAATGCAATAATGCAATCCGTAAAGAGCACCCTTGTTTCAAATACATCCCGTGAAGTATGTATTATGTATTTTTGAATAAAATTGGAGATGACTTAGCTTAAGATATACATATATTAAGAAAGGATATATATGAAGATTATTTCTATTTAAAAATCTTGCCACTGCGAAATTTGATTAAAGATCAAACGATTCGCCTTCCTCCTAAGATAAGCTGAATCGATCAATACGAGTATATCGTGATATTATTTTGTAAAATAAGTACATATAAATAGGTGAGCAAAACTGATTGTCATTCTTCGACGTAATTGAGTATTACGCTCGCTTATGCCGATTTCCCTTATATTATTTTGCTTCGGCTACGTGCAACGAATTTTCACGATGATATAAAGTATCCAACCGATAAAATGCGACTAAAGTTTTGCGCAGAATCTGCAATAAACTCGAGCAAAATTGCAACAAGTTGGAGAGCTTGTTCGCGTCGTCATTTTACTACGATTGGCTATCTGGACAATAGATATAGAAGAAATGGAACGATATCTTTTAACAGTAAAAACGATAATGAGTATCACATATATATATATATATGTATAAGCGTAGGAAAGATATGTAAAGTAAGAAATTAGTAAATAGATGTGAATCTCTCTTCTTTGCTCGCGAAATCACGCATTTCTCGTGAATACTGATTATTACGGAAGTAATCGTTGAAAAATTATTCTCAGATTATTCCTTGACATGCGCGTAGAATATCATACGAGAAACCTGCGATTATCCGCCGCATTGAATTTTATCATTATGTTGTTAACCTACACTTACTTATATAATCAAAATTAGATAAATCTAGTTGAGCAGTAATTTTAGTGGCCAGAGAGCATCCCACGTTGTTGTGTTTAGGCATTTACGACTCCTCGATTCGATTGAATTCGCGATTAGGTCGAACTACCTGCGAAAGCGATCAAGAAAGAAATCAGGATGCTTCTTAGCTGATTGTAATCGATTTGGTCCGCGCCGCCGCTGCTGCTGCTGCTGGAGCATGGATCGTTTTTCGTATGCTCTTTCGGCAGAGATGCATTTAATCCAGAGTTAGCTTCTTGAGGTAGCAGTAAATCTCCTGGAAACTAGGCCGATCCTCCACAAGTTTGCACCAACATCGCAGCATTAGCCGGTACAGATCGTCCGTGCAGAACACCGGCTGCTCGAGGATCCGCGGACATTTCTTTTTACCACCGTTGTCCAACGAGTACCATAGGCCGCAGTTCTCTAACACCTGTTCGGAAGTCAGATCGGCGTACGGTATATCTTCGCAGCGCGTCAACACTTCCCAAACCGTTACGCCATACGACCAAACGTCGGATTGACAGCTTCGTTTTCCCTAAACATAGGCGAGAAATATTATTCTTAATTTTATTTAAATATTAAATTTTTGAACAACCAAATTAAACATGCCGATCAAATGTCTCAATTTTTTCAGCGTAATGTTTCACTCTTTTCTCGGAACAATCATTTAGATTATATTATTATTTTATTGAAATAAAAAATCGAATGAATGACTGAATATTATATTAGATAAAACAATAGAAAAGCAATGCAATGCTATGAATAGAAAATTCTTTTTTTCCTGAAATCTTAATTAATGAGACAAACAATTACCGATAAGACAGCTTCCCATGCCATCCAACGTAATGGTATCTTCGCATAGCACTCGTCAACGTAATATTCGCTGTCATATTTACTGCAGTACATGGCTTGATCTGATACTTTAATCAGCAGATCTTTACAAACGATGCAATTCCTGCAAAATATATTGACAACCGTGTAAAATATATACATGTAATATTATATAATGTGTTTTTACCTGGCTGCTAGGTCACAATGTGGTACGTTTAAACTCTCAAGATACTTCATACCCGAAGCAATTTGCGTCATTACATTCAATGAGCACTCGTAACTGCAGAATCCATAATTACGTGAGAGCCTATAGAGAAAATATCCGAAATCTGCAACTGTCATGCAAACTTACCTTATCGGCGCGTCGCGATCGCGACTTTTTAGAAAACTTGACAGATCCCCGAGTTCTCCGTATTCGAAAATGGCACTAAAAGGTTCCTCCTCGACAATCGCGATTATCCTGGCGATATTGACGTCCCGTATTTCAGCCAAGATGTGTATGTCGTTCATAAAATCCTCCCTGAAATGATACGTTTCCGTGCAAGAGTTTTGTAAAAACTTATTAAAAAACGTAATGCTTTTACCTTAAAGCGTCAACTACACCGCGCCATAAGGACCGGACTATAACTACTTGACGGTTTTGAAGGATACCTAGATCCGGATTTTGTATGCCTTTCGCTTCGCATAGATGAACCTAAATGGGATTCATATCTTCATATTATAAATTAAATAGAAAATTGTATAGCAAAGACTAAAACTTTCTGAAAAACATCTGAGGAAGAAAATGTTTTTATAACAATTTATGTTCCGGAAAATAAACGAAAATATGAAACTCACCAAACCGAAGTTTCCCTCGCCGAGCTTATCGAGAATTCTTAATCTATGCCGAGAGATGCGCGGAACCTCGTAAGTCCCGCGTTTGTACGATACGATCGAATCCCGAATGAGCAGCGGCGTGAAGAGACTCACAACGGGATGCTGATCGCGTCTTTTAATCTACAACATACCGTAATACTGTACCGAGTATTGCATTAACAATCGCAAAATTGTCTAAATTACCGTGACATTTACACATGCTGCGAGCCTTCTTACCGTCAAGATGTCCGTAGCCGCGTAATAACTTTCATATACTCTTTGATTAATTTTTCCTGTTTGCGAGTGACTTAATTTTTTTGACATCGTTGGCATTGTGCATTCCACTCGCGCTTCATCGGTAAAGTTTTCGCTGGTTTTAGTATCTAAGAAACATATGCAAAGTCAATAATGTTAGAATATAATTTAGGCACGTATAAGAGATGTTTGATTGGACACAGGCATTATTTAACAAACATAATAATATGATGCTTGTTATTCTGAATTTATAAATAATTTCGTTAATTTTACTAATTAATATGTATTCATATTATTGAATATGAAATTAATCATGATTAAATTAAAATCAATTAGGAAAAGCGCGAGGAAATTGGGGCAAATGTAAATTATTAAGTGCAGAATGCAAAAGAAGCAAATCAAATAAATTATATTCTGATAATTATAGAATAATCGCTATCTTCTGATTATATATATATATATATATATATAGAGAGAGAGAGAGAGAGAGAGAGAGAGAGAGAGAGAGATTTACATCTAACAAAATAAAATAAAATTTTTCTCTTCTGCGATTAAGCACAATTAATATTAGAGCTAATTATTAATGTCATTAATGGTCATTAATATGCGGTCCTATACGTACCAAAATGTTCTGTTTTATAATTGGATCTCGCTTCACATTTGACATATGGTTCCGGGGATGTTTTATTAATCTTCTCATAAATGCTATGCTGCTCACTCGTATCGGCATCACCGAATTTGTAATCGTTGTTCGAGGCAATTTTGCTTTTCAACGACAGTCGAGATTGCGATAGATTGTTTACCACGATTGGTGTGGGTAATTTGATATCCTTCGTATTGATCGTAATACCCGGCGCCGGCGAGCCGCATAATAACGCGGTATGCTTTTGTAATAGAGCCACTTTGTTGCGACCTCTCTGCTTTATCAGGAAGATTGTACAACCCGAAAAAAAGACTATTATAGTCAACGCAGCACTAATTAGTCCGATATACGTTGGCGAATTGTTCACGGGAAAGGCATCCGGCGTTAAATTCGATTCGTTTAACACCAACGTTGTTTCGTTCGAGTCAATTTTTGATTTTCCTGTCATTGTACTTCCATGTTGAATAGTAATTTTTCTCTCTTCTTCAGTTTCACCTCTGATCTTGTCAGTTTGAATTTCTAGATTGTCAATCTCCCCCTTAATCTCTTTATCTTCGATCTGTTTTATTCTTGCGGTCGGATTTTGATTGATTTGGGACATGTTCTCATTACCATTCGTGTATATCCATGATAAACGTGCCAATGCTCCGTCAGTGGTGTTTTTCACAACTGGAACTGAATTACAAAATAATATATCTTGAATAATATATTTGAAATATATTTGAAATATAATAACGAAATAGTAATTACCTATATGGAATGTGATCTCACTTAACAACAACCATTTTGACTGAGGTTTTATTTCCATTTTGATAAATTTGCCGACTCTTGATTGTAATGGAATAGATATTGAAACGCTACTTTTGCCATTTTTTTCATTGCTACTGCCAGAAATAATGTTCATCTTAGGATCATTAAACATTTGAAAGGTTTCCGGTGTTTCGTGATATTCTTTGCCATCCGATGAAAACCAAAAGTTTACTATCGAGAACATCTAAAAGTTGCTGAACTTAGAATAAATTTGTTATTAAATTAAAAAAAAAATATTTGTTTTAAGTAATTACGTACTTTAACATTTAGATTGGGCAGATTAGCCACATGAATCGTACAATTCCTAAATTTTTGAGAAAGTTGAAATTCAAAGAATAATTCTACATTATCCCGATCGTGCCATCCGACCCAATTGGTTACTCTATGGGATTCCAGAATTTCCATTTCGTTGCCGAGTATGCCATCGGTTAATTGTCCCAGTCCGTTCAACATTAAATTATCGATTTCCGTGCCGTCATATGACGTATCCTCAACATTACTCTCATTAGGTCCGTCTGCATCTGCTTTGGGCGCAGTATAACTAGTGATACCTTCTGCATAAACAATGAAAAATGTTTTTATTACATAAATTTTGGACTTATTTCAATTGTTGTTTTTAAATCTGTATTTCTCTAAATATAATTTTTAATATTTTCAACATTTCATAATGTTACTGATTATATATTTTCATTTATGAAAGAAACTTTATTAGAATTGCATTGAGAACAATCAATTATAAATAATCACATCTCCAGAATATATATATTCCTTTTATAAATACAATAAATAGGACATTATATATGGAAAATACTCACGATTCCAAACGCAGCCATAAATCTCAACGCGCATGCAAACGGTGCGAGGATGTTGACTGTAAGGAACAAATCTTACTCGACTTGCGACGAATGGTAGATCTAATTTTTGTTTCTCGACTAGATATGTATTGCTATTGCCACGCAGGACCTATAAAATAAGTATAATACAATTTGTGATCAGTATAATGTAATTAAATTTTCGGTCTTTAGTAAATTTTTAAAAAATTCTTTTTTTAAATAAATCTTAATTAAAGTTACTAATGTTTAAAATTAAGAAGATAAAATTTAAATTAATCTTTTAAAAAAAATCTTCAAACTAATATTTTATGAAATTTTAATTGCAAGTTACTTTAAATTATTTTTGTAAGTTGAATCTTAATTATATTAATCTTTATTAATAATCACCTTGTTCCCTCTTAAATCTTTGTACTGATGCCATTTTTCATGTCGCCAATATTCCAGAAAAAATGCCTCAGCATATTCCTGACCTTGACCGTTACCGAATCTCCCCTGGGTCTCGGTCCACGTAATAAGATGATCCGTCATCAGATTGATCTCCAAGTATTCGCGTATAGCGCTACTGATTTGAGCTTTCGGACACCAGGCACCACCATTCTTTTCCTGGCGTATTCTATGAATATTCATCTATCATTATGATGACTGTACATAATTATTGTAAATATTTTCGTGTTAATCTCTGTACCTCGCATTTTGGGGACCGACGGATTTCATCTCATAACTGGACGACGCGGTAATCGCTTCATCCGGGATTCTTCCTTCTTCCATGCCAAGTGGAAGAATGCATTTTTCTAAAATTTTGATTATTACTGTATTTTTAATATCTTAGAATTAAAATATATGTAATTTACATATATTTTTTTATACATTTATAATTATCGAATATTTAACAAAAAATTTCATGTTACTTAGTTTTTGATTATTTATTTCTATAAATATAATATTAATAAAATAAATAAAATTATATGTAAAAAAACTATGAAAAATGCATTTTTATTTATATTTTTATTTTGGATTGTTTTTTTGTCCCCTGTATTGATCATTGAAATTATTTATTATTTTTTTATGTGCCGCTACAATTCATCTTTAATAGTTAAATAATGTGTCAATCAGTTTTAATTTTCAAAAAAGATTGAGGAGAATAAGCCCTTTTGTGCCAAAGGACATCACATGCGTGCTAAAGAACATTCCGCGAATACAACTTGTAAAAATACATATTTTAAGATAAATGTCACCCACGCACAGAAAAAGATTGATAACAAAGCGATAAAATGCTAGACTAACTCACCAAGAGCATTCCCGACGGATCCATTTGCGCACCAGCTGAACAGTATTAGGACTTTTATCAAAAGGCGTACTGTCTCCATGATATGTTGCGATAGCGCAGCGCGTACCGATACTCCGAGCGCATTTACAAATCATAATACAGCTCGAGAGATTCCCTCATCCCCGTTTCTCCCGTAGGGAGGATACCGCGGTGCGCCGTTGAAACGCAGAAGTTGCAATTTTACGGTACGACAGCCTCCGCGAGATGTGATGCAGCTTTTCGCTCTCGCACAGGGTGGGGATGTTGATACTCGGCGTAGCTTGGCCCGGCTGTTGTCTCTGCGCAACAAGTATGGAACGATCAATATGCGTTATTTCGCGGGTGGGCGAAATTCTCCGCGCGTATTTTTCGCTAATTCGTTTCTTTTCTTCTATTTTCCCCTTCCTTCTTTTCCTTTTGTCGAAACGCGTTCGAGCTCTTTCCGGAGAAGATTATTGGGGGGAATCCCCACGAGACATGCCGACCTTTAACATTCTGCGCAATGTCCTTACCGTTCGGGAGAAACCACCGACGCTTTGAGATCAGGCTCATAATTTTAAATGGAACACGTGCGTCGCGTTAATAATAAGCCTCTTTCACTCGTCAAGTCTTCGGCGCTTTAGCTGCTCCACTCGGCTCGTATTTTCGCATCTCTATCGCACGATGCAAAACGACTGCACACGGTCTTTACGATGCATCCTGATCCCGCACATCTCCGCGAGTACATTTTTGCGAGCGAGGGGTGACCGGTAGTCGCGACATTGCTCTCCACAGTCACTGCGATATCGCGGGAGGAAAGGACCTTTTGGGGGTTGATACGTGATAACGCTGAGGGGTGTGACGTTCCGACAGCCAATGACGATAGCGGCGGTGTTTCACTGCGCAAAATCATAAAATTCCCGATAATCGAGATATTTCTCCACAATACGGGCACTGACAAAAGCTTTTCATTAATTCCAAATGCATCAATCTTTTTTAAAACAAAATGTACTGTTAATTTAATATTCAATTCAATATATTAATACATATGATTTAATATACATATAGATGTATATTAAACATTTATATTGTATGTATAATACCTATAATACTTTAATTATGTATACATGGCCTTATACTTATCGTTAATAAAACATACCTACATAAGTCACTATGAGTTTATCATGAAATATGTTTGCAACAAAATTAATTAATTGTAATATGACTGAATAAGGAGCGGGAAATATTATGATAAAAGAGGTATCCTAAAGAACGTAAAAAAATAATCAAGTATTTTTTTATTAGCAAATTTTATACCTCCACAGTATTTCTTAAATTCTATATCCTATGCATTTATGCTACATTTTCTCATTTTTGTGCAATAACGCCGTTTTCTGTACAATAGGTAATATCTGTTTGCGTGTTACCTTCACATTTCCTTGTTTGTACAAACAGAGGTAATATTTCTCTTCTTGAATTTCTTTGATTAATTCTAGATTTAGAGACGGTTGAGTAGATTCAATCAATGCTTGAATTATCTGTAAAGTAAAAGGGTATATGGAATATATTGAGATGAATTTAGTATGACAATTGTATTAAATAATACTTACGTTATTCGCCAACTGATTACACAGTGTTGAAAAGATTGCGACATCTCTAGATACACTTTCTCTCATCACATCCTGTCCGATGAGAACAACGATATTACAATTTCTTTCATTAGCAAACTTTTCAATAACTTCTTCCGCATTTTCACGCATGAGGAAATTCTAAAATTTGTTATAAATTATGTGTTTTAAACTAATTAAAATAATTAAATTTACAATGTTAATAAAAACATTCTAACTAACGCACTTCCACTAAAAGGGAAAATCCAACGAGAGGTATCCCATTCGTCACTTTTAGGTCCTTAATCATAAGTTCCTCAAGAGTTAATTCACTGATGTCTGTTTTTGCATACATAATCTTTTCAAATGTCTCAGTTCTGTCAGACGTGAGTCTACCTAGTTGTTCAAGTGTATTTAATATTTCAATGTCAGTAGCAGTTGCTCGACCAGCTTCATCCGACATATTATAAGTATCGACTAATATTGGACCTGCAGAAAATATTGAATAGTATATATAATAAATATAATTTTGTGTCTATTAATAAAAATCCATTATCCAAATAATACTTACCTCGCAAGAGGCTCGCGAGTTGTGCATCCAGTATATCAGGATTTTTCTGTAGAACATTGCGTGCAACCAGGGTGGCACAGCTACCAACAGTTTCTATATTCAACAGTACATTGGGCCACGACCAAGCCGGATCCAATGGGCGATGATCGATAATTGTTACGACTGATGGTTTCAACACAATGTCTTCGTTTGTGAGCGTATGATGGTCGACTAAAATCAGCTCCAGCCTCTTATTGGCGTCGTTCTGCACATTTTGCAAATCGATCTGATCTCTGTCAAGAGTATAATCAAATAGCACAAACGCTCAGTCTGCTTTCCAGAATCGGAGGACCCACCTGAATGTCAGCGAGCTCGGAGAGATGCCATGAGATTTTAGGCTGTAAACTACTTCTGTTTTAATGCGAAACTCTTTTTCTGGAATATTCATGACTGGTATTACGGCGACATTAGCGAGTCCCTGCTTTTCGACATCGGTATATTCCAACAATCCTTGGACCAAGGCGCACACAGCAGAATCCAAATCGCATGTTGGATTCCCCAGGACGACACGAATTGTTTGATAGAACGATAACCGGGACTGCAATATAACATGACAGATAAAACAAGTTGAATGTAAAATAACAATAGTGTTCTGAAATTGCAACAAATGTAGCTGCAACAAATTATTACCAAGGCGGCTTTTGAGGTATTAAGAAATCCCTCCATTGCTCCTTGTGTTTATATCAATCAACTTCTTCTTGTTTCTTTTGGATATAGATTTATTCTTTGATTTCCCAACACTGTTATAGGTTAGGATTCTTCATTCACTCGTTTTTTATTCCTTTCTCAACGTGCTCATGCGCAATTCGACACCGTGCCGTTAAAGAGAAAGAGGGACGGAAAGGAGAGATTACATATCAAATTGATTTGATTATCGCTGCGATAAACAAGATTATATCACAAGCAGGAGATAAATCTCACAGAACATGCGCTCGACCAAAGGCATCATTCAAATGGCACAGTCCTCTAAAGCGTACCTTCTGAACTTTCTCAAGACTATGTCGAGGGTATGTCTCTTTATCTATAAAGATTCATTTATTAATTTATTTTTATCATAGCGGAATGATATCTTTATCTCGAATAATTTAGCTTGCATAGAATTGTGGCAAAGCCAATTTTTCATTAATTGCCTCTTTTTGGAGTTACATTGTTCAACTTATGTATAATTTCTTGTTATGGATGATATTAGAATGCTTTAAATATTTTGGACAGTAATATTGTTTTCTTTTTATTATTAAATCAGATTAATGTAAGAGATATCCATATCAAAATCGAAATAGAATTGTTTAATTATAAGAAAGTTATTTGTTTCAGGCTGGAGATATAAAAGTACCGAAATACGTTGACAAGTATAATGACAATTCTTTCGGAAAATATGCTATAGTCCAACCTTGGCTGGTTTCTGAAAGAGTTGCTGTACCTGCATATATACCCCAGCCATCCTATAGCCAGTCGGCGGTACCCAAAAATGGACCGACGATGCCAGAGATAAAAAATGAATATCAAATCGAATGTATGAGGGAGAGTTGTAAACTTGCTAGTCGCATTCTCCGTCAAGTTGGCGCATTAATTAAGGTGAATTACGTATTCTCCACATATTGTATACTGAATCCAGATTTGTGTTACCTCAGTCAAGTTTAAATCACAAACATCTACTTGTAAATGAAAAAAAAAAATACAATGAATCTGGAGCTACTCTTACAAAAAATACCTGAAAGGCTACAAGCTTTGGACATAAGTTTCACAAACTGAAATAAGAAGATTTCATATAAATTTATCATTGCAAATCAATATGTAATTGAGAAATAATATTTTAAGAGTAACTTCTACTCTTATACATATTTCTTGTCTTTTCTCTCGGCTTTCTAAAATGCATTCCTGAGGATTATTAATAGCTTATTGATAAATACATATTCATACATTATTATAATATAAGCTTGAATGTAAGACGAAATTAATGTTTGTTAGCCAGGTATTACAACCGATTTTCTTGACAACCAAGTACATGATATGATTATTGGCAATGGAGCTTATCCTAGTCCGCTCAACTACCGTGGCTTTCCCAAGTCTATATGTACGAGTGTTAATAATATCGCTTGCCATGGTATTCCAGACAACAGGCTTTTACAAGAAGGTGATATACTCAATGTTGATATAACAGTGAGTAGCTTTATTTTTTAAGAGAATGTTCTATGAAGTTGTATTTCTTTATTAGTTTGAAAAAATGTTATTAAAAGAAAATATTTGAATTTTTTGCTTAAGTAGGTATATCTTAACGGTTATCACGGGGATTGTTCAGCTATGTTTCAAGTGGGTGAAGTAGATTCAGAAGGCAAACGATTGATAACGATCACGGAATTGTGCTTAAAGTCAGCTATTGAAATATGCAAACCAAATGAATATTTTTGCAATATTGGTAATATGTACATGATTAAAAATCTCAATTTGTTTACGTGCTATTATTCATTTTTAATATTCTATATATAATTTTTCCGTTTTTTTTTTTTCAGGTAATGTAATAGAAGAGACAGCAAATAAACACAATTTGAATGTAATACCTGGACTTTTGGGTCATGGTATTGGAACTTATTTCCATGGGGCGCCAGACATTTATCATTTTGGTACAGTGAACATTTTATTACTTTTACAGCACATATGATAACTAGAAATTATCTGATTTGTTTTTTAAATATTTGTTGATTGCTACATATACTGTAGATATGTCAAATTGTCATATGTATATGTATACTGTTTTAATATTTTTTGTTTTGCAGCAAATGATTTTCCTGGAAGAATGGAAGCAGGTATGACATTTACCATCGAACCAGCTTTAAGTCAAGGAACAGTAGAGATCGAAATTCTGGAAGATGGATGGACAACTTGCACTATCGACAATTCTAGGACAGCTCAAGTCGAACATACAATTTTAATAACAGATACTGGATGCGAAGTATTAACGTTCTAGTTTATAATGTGTCATAAACATATTGCTGTTTACACAAAAAGTATCTGGATATGATGCTTATATGGCAACGCCTATACTGAGAAAAATTTATGAGACTAATAGCCAAATGAGTAAGGAGAAAGCTATCGAACTTCTGTACATAATAATGCAAGTTCTTTTTTTATAGAAATGCAAGATCTTTTCCGAAAATAAACTTTAAAATCCATCCATATCCGTCATATTAAATATATTATTTCCAGTATACATATAAATTAATTTGCGTTTACATTACTTTGCAAGTATTATTCCGTGTTTTTACGTTTCACTTTTTAAATAAAAATTAAGTAAAATTTATTATTACGAGGTTATTAGTAGTAGTTATTAGAAATAATATTTTCTTATCCTTATGTGTAACGTAAATAAATATATATGATTGACGAAAATTTCTTTCGATTTATTCAATGAAAAGACAATGAGTTTTCACTATAGATTTCTATTATAACTTATTTTAAAGGAATAAGAAAATATAATTTTACAAAATTGCAGGTCCCCAATAACTGTCTAAAGTTAGTGGTCCTTGTATTTCGACTCCTTTTTCTTTCGTGACAATGCCAAGATGATACTAAAAAACAACAGATCATTAACAATACAGTTAAAATTATCGATTACAGTATGAACTTTTATAGCTTACCTTCGGGAAAGATCTTGCATCTCTGTAGAAAAGTACTTGCATTACTTTGTACAGAAGTTCGATAGCTTGCTCCTTATTCATTTGACTGTTTTCCTCATAAGCTTTTCTCAATATAGGCGTTGCCATATAAGCACCATATCCAGTCGCAATAACAGGATCCATGTAGGCTGTTCCAAGTTTATCCACAGTCCCTAAAAATCTAAAAAAAACAAGAGTATAATTTATGATGTATTTGAAGACAATAATATATATTAATAAAACATAATACTTACGGTTCTCCATTTTCCAAACCAGCAATAACAAAATTGTTCCAAAGCGGATCAAAATTTGACCGTCTGTTATACATGACACGCGTTAGCCAGCAATGTAATGCCTTTGGCTTTAAGCAAAATCCGTCATCCAAGCATTGCTCCTCCAGACTGGAACAAAAAGTATTGACGTAAAATGGCTACTCCGTAGGAAATTTTAATATACTCATATCGTATAAACTTTTCAAAAACTTCTATTAGTTTATCCCATGTAATAAACCAAGATGCATTATTTTAAAAATACTAAAAGAGGACCTCAAAGAAACTATGTCGACTCACATCTTTCTTTCCACATAGCTCTTGATGCACTGAAAATCTGCATAATCTCCAGACGCACCAAGGATGATATTATCATTAACTTTCATAAGACGTTCCAGATTTCTGTAACGCGCGAGCGATCCGTAAGATCCTAAGACGTCCGCCGCAATAATGATTCCGTCTTTAAATTTTATGCCAACGACAGATGTGCCAGTCGTTATGGGAGATCTGTAAATAAAATAAAAGTTAGAGATTTTTGTTAAAACTCCATACCATTTGAGAGTTTGGGTGCTTTCCAGCAACGTACACAGACGACACTGTGTAACACAGTGTATCATTTTGTCCTTGTTTGATCTGAATGTTAAAGAAAGATGAAATGATTCACTGTGTTACACAGTGTCATTGCTGGAAAGCACCCTTTATCTAGTACAGTCTCAAGCTCTCATTTTGAGTTTTACTTTCTCACTTTGCTCTATAAAAGAGATGACATGCGAGATTTGCACGATCATCGGGTTTGCAGGTTATGGACGTAGGTTGTGTTAAAAAAGAATTATACGCTGAGCGAATGGAAACGTTTATGGATTATTGAATGGAACGTACTGTGATTTCTGGAATCCACCGGTGCCGTACTGACCGCCTGGAAAGTGATAAAATGCACCAGGGGTTGGCCCATTGTGCCACAGAGGTGAAGCGTCGTCACGAGTAAACGCCATTTTTCGTCAATGGCTGCGTCCTGCGTCCAGCAGAAAAAGCTGCTGTGCAACTGTTGTAATAATCATGACTCCAGATTGCGTTCGCAACGGGGGTCAAAATGACCGCGTTCACCAAAACGTTATTTTGCAACTGTAAAGTGTCGAAATAAATTAATTTGCGAAGAGCGCGCTTCTTGGATAAATTAATTGATTTCGACACTTTGCAGACGGGACTAGATTCGAAAAGTGATATTAAAATAATTATCAGATGATCTATATGCATAGTATTCGAAAAAAATTCGTAGGACTGTGAAATACTAACAATGTAATTTTATATAATTTACATAAGATTTATTT
>VBVQ01000347.1:0-64510 GCA_011636635.1 Tetramorium simillimum | reverse complement strand
AATTAATATATTGTGTTTAAAAGTTTACGTCATATGTTGACAAAATAGTATCCCAGGTAGCACATGATGGTTTATATACGTTTCATATACATTTCCTAAACGTATTTAAAATATTAGAAACGTTTAGGAAACGTATAAAAAACCAACACGTGCTACTAGGGATACGACGACAAAGTTTATTGAATATTATCGACTGAAGGAAACAAAAATTATTTTGAGCACATTTTTCTTTTTTTTATACAGCAAAACGGATAATTAAAACAAATAAAAAATTGACTTACCTTTTAATTAATTACTTCAAATTCAGTTGATAGAACTTCAATGTAACTTCAACTTTGTATATACTTGTATATTAGAGATATAATTTTATTATATAGCTGTATTCCAGATGCTTTTTTATTTTCGTTCAATAATTGTATCAATTTTTAATCAACAAATTTATTTCTGATGATAAAACTTTATACATATACACTATTTGCTTCGGCATAAATGTATTACGAAAAGATTTTCCAGACTAACGTAAAAGAACTACATCAGCTGATGGCTGCAGCACTAATATGGTTGCCGACATGTCCGATACCGCCGGCGATGCCTCTGTATATCGAAACTTTACGCGCGAGTCTCGCCATCTGTATTATGCTTTCGTGTATATTGCGAACTGATAACGATATCATATTTGTTAAAGACTGCGAATCGTAGCCTGCTATAGTTTGATTTACCTAGATATGTATATTAGTTAATAGTATTCAACAGAGAATAAGAGTAATACGGGGAATATCCACGTAGAACAAAATTTATATTGACGTTATGTTGACACCGAAAAACGATAAAATATCGATAAACTAACATTTTGGAGTCATTTTGATGTCGTTTTCTTATTTGACTTTTTTGTAACTTCTCATTCTCTCTACCCGGGAAAAAATTTTTAGTATATGAACATATATAAATATATATAAATATATATATATAACTATATATATATATATATATATATATATATATACACAGCTAATAATTAGCAAAAATTATCAAAGGCCAAAACGTATAGTCAATTGCAATTAATTTCCTTTTTTTGCAATATATAAGTATTAAAGATATAATGTTATTAGTATGTCGTAAGATGTATAGTGTTTGTAAGTTTCGTAAACGTATCTACTACAGTTTGATATTGCCACAGTAAAGCTGAAAACTAATTATTACTCAGTTTTCTGTAATACGGTTAAAAATAGCGTTGAATCTAATAATAATTCCTTTCTGAGTGTCGACTGTTTACAATTATCATATTTTATAGTCAGACGAGTCAACAACAATATCGCAACATAAATATTGTTATTACATAGTCTTGTTTTATCAACGCATATATAAATCATATTTCTTGATCTATTGTTAGCTAATGCATATTTATGTCTCGAGGATTACATAATAAGTATAGATGTATAAAACTCTTATTTATTGAGGGACAGGTTTGGATACAAGATTCACGAAGCGTAATGTAATATTGTATTATACAACATATATAATAAAATAATACCAAGTGCGACGTACGTAAATAATATTAATAATAATTATAATATAATAATAATAAAATCAATAAAATAATAATAGTAACAAATATCAAGCGAATTTTATAGTGAGCGATGACAATAGGGGTTAGAATGGAGAAGATATTTTGTAGCATATCGTAATTATATCGAAATCAATTTCTTCCTTTTCATTGCGTTTTACATGCATCCTCTCGATTCATTCATTTATTCAGCGTGTCTGGCAAGATTAAAAAGATTTGGACAAGCGAAAAGATTTTCGCGTGTAGGGACCGTTTTCTCGGAATGAGTCTTTAATTATCGCGATTGATTCCAATTACCGTTAAATATACAATTACGCGAGAATAACGTAATAAAAATGTACAATTTATCGTAATTATCATCGTGTTCCGACTATAGGTGGATCTAGTTTACTGCTCACGAGGGAAAATCGTAAAAGATATTACTCTCTTCCACGCAAGGTGGATTGGTATCCATCCCACAATATATTTTCGAGACAGAGAAAGAGAGGGACCATTCCCTTCAAATCTCCATCTAGATCCGTCCATAAATTCGACTAAAATTCAATAGCGATGTATAGCTAGGGAAGGATTGAGGTGGAAGACTTGGAAAATCAGAGATCGCCGTTCGAAACCGCGATCGGCGACGGGCTCGTGGAGTTGCTGGAGTTTGTCGTCGCCCATTTATTCTTGTGTGGGTCGACACCGAAGCCCTCGTCGTAGTTTCCCCGTGTGATAAAGAGTTGCTTGAAGTGCGGGATACAGTACAGCTTGCCGTTGTTCAGAGTAAAGGAGTCCATCCTGTTTGAACATATTACATCACAATAACAATATCGTGATTATATTTTATATTTTACATTCTTCTTCGCATCAAGTGAAGAAAGCTACTTAATTTATAGCTTGATATAATATTTATATATACATATATTGAAAATAAAAATAATATAAAATTAAAAATGTTATTACAATATTTCTATAAATCTCTTTTAAATAATCTTCATATTTTTACGTATATATTTATATATTATTAATTATTAAAGTGTTCTATGATAGCGGCCCTTGACATTTTTAAGATTTTCACATTAGCGGAACAACATATTTAGCTTTGTACATATAAAATATTCCAATCCTGTTTAAATACAATACGAATTTCTTATAAGTCTAATATAAGCAAAATGAGCTTATAGATCTGTCGTTTTTCATTACCTTAAAATGCAATTGCATTGGAGACACCGGAAGCATTGCTTATGGAAGATTTTGTTATTTGTCTCAACCTTCTCCAAGGGGTAGACCTTCTTCTCGCAGCTTTCACACACCTCCGCGCAGGTCGTCTGGATCTCCTGCACGATTATTACGTCAGAAAAGGATAGTATGGTAAAATTTATCCTTACGAATACGCGATAACGGCCGGATAACGGGGATTTGTGTTTGCCGAATGTATGATAGATTATTTAGAGATGTTCTAAAAAGGGATAGGTACACATATCACGCGAAAAAGAAGACGAAGAGGTCGCGCATCGCTTCTCGCAACAGAAGATCCCCTTCCCATTCTTTTCCTACAAAACAGATTTAGCACCCGCTTTATTTATCACTTGTGTATTATCGTAATAAATGTTACACGTGAAAGATAAACAGAACAAGATCGTTATACATCAATAGAAATGATGCGCTAAAAGACGCAGTAAACTAGTATTATCGCTATCTATGCTATACAAATCAGAAGAATTCGAGAGGCCGTTAACAAGGACTCTTGCAATTTGTCACGCGAGATCGTCTCCGTCGACATCTCGGTCAACGGAGCGGATCTTTCGGTAAATTAGAATCAGCTTAGCGCTTCCCGCTACATAAATCACGCTAATCTCTTAAATCTCGTAAATAAATTCGTAATTCGTGATGCGCATATTCGCAACGGAAGCTATTTATTGCACAAACAAAAAAAGGAAGACGGAGAAATATTCGCTGTCGAGAATATACATTTTCGATCTTTCCTTCCTCTCTTTCTACAGCACTTAGATACACGTGTCTAAAAAATTCGTACAATGTTCTCTCTTAAAAATGGGCCCTTCGACTCGAACTCGAGCAACGCGGTAGCGTTTTTTTACCCTGATACTCTATGACCGAGGTTACTCGCATCCCCGTGCTTCTCCTCCAGAAGTATAAAATGTACCGAGAATGTGGCATCGTGCCTCTATGTCGACGACGTTCTCGCATGTAGCAGTAGCAACGGAAAAGTCATTTCTACAAACTTGCGGCGAAGCTATAACATTTTACACACAATTTGAAAATATAAAAAATAACAAACATGACTGAACGAAGAAATGATAAAGCCATCGATGAGGAGAACATTTTACTCGTAAGAAATAATGCAATGTATCTAAAATACAATACAATTAAAATTAATATATAAGCATCTTTCTTTTTGTAAAAAAAAACGATAAATACGTAGTCACAGTTTTTCGTATTGCACAGGTGCCTAGATATAAATATATAACGCGCATCCGCGAAATATTTTAATCGTTCGAATGCGGCGAGCAAGCGTCGAACGCGACGACACGAGAACGAAACTGTCGTTTCTATTTTTCTTTTCTTTACGCGAGTATAAAAATCTACCGTACAATCGCGCTAAGCTGTAAAAAGATTCGAAATTTGTAAAAGCGTTCGAAATAGCTACGGTCCTAACCGCTAGACGGCCCTGGGACACCTCGACGGTGTCCTTACACTTCCTCTGTAAACATTTCCAGCAGGCCCTTATCTCACACGTTAAACTTGGAGGAAGTGTTACCTTTCGCCTCTCGTTCGTCACTCTCACGCACTTTTTTTCTCTTTCGCGCTCTTAGACTTTCGCTCTGTCTCATTCATGTATCAACGAAAAACTTGGCACTTATGAAAATTAGAAGTCTAAAGCGATAGAGGAAGATCGTAACGATGCGAAATGAAAATTTCAAATCCGTTAGTCGCTTTACATATCGTATCGTGTACTATATCGACGAGATAAAATCACATTTATCGTTTACGCAATCTGTGCGTTTCATCTTCCATTACTTTTACATTTGCTCAGCATATTTCTACATAATCGTTTTCTCCAATAATTTACATTATATTTTTCATTTTAATTTTAATTTTTTTATTTACGTATTATTTTAAAAAGCGAATCATTTAAATAAAAAAAATTACGACACATACGTAGTGACTGTATTAGTCACGAAGTTTTGAATCCATTTGAATTGAAATTATCACTTGATTTGAAAAAAATCACTCAAGAATTTAATAAAATTTGGCACATTGCATAGTCAGTATAATCATTCGTAATTAATTTTGTTTTAATTGAAGTATCGAAATACTAATTACAACAATTACAACAATTAATTAACAATAGCATATGGGAATATTAAGTTATGGAAAATTGATTGTGCATCGTTACGAATTTCACTGCTTAAAAACGACTCCATCTTGCGTTTTACAGAAAATCTTAACGTCATTACACGCATATGTAGGTAAAAAAAATTTTTACCGTTCTTCTAAAGAAAGAATCTTCATGACAATGCTAAAGCCGCATAACCGACATATATACGACACAAAGATGGATGCTCGTCTTCATTTTTAATGTAAATTAGTAGATAATAAAGTTCTCTCTCTGTTATATGTATAAGGATAAGTCGAGCGTTTTAGCGCAACAAATATCTTCGTTGCTTTCTGATAAAGCAAGATTTTTTATTATTTACGCAATGGAAAATTTCACAGTTGTCCAATTCAATTTGTTCTTTAGATCTTTCTGAAAAAAATGATGATTAATAGATCAAAATTTTTTTCATAGCACCGTAATCTGGAAATCAATATATGTATATTAAATTCCTCGCATGTTTTTTCATGACTCAGCACATCGTGGCCAACGGTTTATCGCCATCTGTCTGAAATTGATCTTTTTTTTTAAGCATATATCTTCCTTTCTAATTGGCAATTGAGCGAAACGCTCGACGAATCCAACAGTCGCACGAACTCTCATAATACAATAATATATTAACACATAACATATGATACAGTCTACGGACTAAGATTTACTATACGAACGTAACGCCGAGTGTGTTAAAACCATCCCTAAGAAAACGCAAAGTCATTACAATAATCGACGATAACCGAATATTTTATTGCCGTTGCTTAATGCACGAGATTAAAAAAAAAAGAAAACTGCCTTTCCACCGCAGTTGTCCCAACGGCGCTCTCCTTCCTCCATCGTTACTGCCCCTTCTTCTCCTTCATTCACCGCAATCGAATTAATCCAGGTGTGTTTCCGCCGTTTCTCTCTTTCTCTCTCTCTTTCCTTTACTGCTTCGCGTCACAAAAAGAAGATCACTTGATTTTGTTTGTGATTACTTTCGGTTTACATTACCACACGACACAAGCGAGCAGGATTTCGGCCAAAATATCGCAGGCAGATTTCAAACGAAGAAAAAGAAAAAATGTCAGATAATAAACGCCAAATAAAAAAATATAAATATAGTCACATTAATCATGCTCGATAATAATCAGTAAAGGAATAAAGGTAATTAAAAAAACGCTCGCACATGGAATTTTAATTGGAACTTAATGGAATGTATATTCGTTAAATTTTGCTTAATTATTTAATTTTCTTTTATTGAGCTATCGGGTTTATTTTTATCATTTTTAGTCGCGGAATTGCAATTTTATGCGTTTATTTTACGTGTGAACAAACTTGTGTTAATTAACTTTGCGGTATATCGATGAGTAAATTTGAATATTGAATCTGTTCTTTATACTGCGTCAACATTTCCTTCGTACGGGAACAAATTTTATTGCCAAAAAAAATTATTTTAGAAATTTAGAAATGTAACGAATTGATTAATTAATTTTTATATACATTGTTTAGAACATTGCTATTTTCTAAACTTTATAATATACATATTCGTAACACCAATAATTTAACGTGATTCAATCGCAAATATTTAAAAACTAAGCAAATAAATAACTTAAAAATATCTACCGATACTACAATAATAACATTTGCCAATCACTTATATTATGGATTAATATTATAATTACATATTATTGCAAACTGAAATTTATAATATAATAATAATAAAATAATATTATATTTATCCCATAAAAAGTTGTAATAATATAGCGAGAGCGAATATGAAATTATATTCGCAGAAACCATTAAATATACGAAATGAGAAATTAAGCGTATTAAATTATAATAAGCAACAATTAATTTTCATCGTAGAATATACATATACACCGCTAATAAAGAGTGCAAAAATAAATTTTGGTGACATAAAAGGCGAGCCACATAAAATAAAGTAAAAATACAATAAAATCTCGGACGTGCATTTTTCAAGCATTGTTCAAATTGCGTCGAAATATTGAATGTTGGAAACTATTAGTCCAAATGGAACGTCAATTTAAAAAAAATATTAGATTTCATCGTTTCTGACGCAATATAAACATTACTCTCAACAAATAAAATACATTTATGATTTTAAAATACAAATATAAAACGGATATAAGCACAGGCAGACTGACAACAATTCAAAATCACACCATGCGCATACTTGATGAATCGTCCATAAACAAAAAGGGGAATTTATCGAAAGACGTTTTTTTTTTACAAATTCCTGACTAATACGATTAAACGCATAAGCTAGACAGAGCAGCGTATTGTTACGGTAAAAAGGAAAAAAAATCATGTTTTTCAGATTCGATCAATTGAAGATCAGGAAGAGTGGTGACCGTGAAGTGACTAATTAGATGCAGGAAGAATCGATGATTACACACATGACAAGTCGCGATACGATATTGGATCAAGTTGGGGAAACGTGCGCGATTTGTATGGGCCGAGAAGACGTACTTACCACAAATCGATTGACTTTGACCTTCGGTGCACGCGGGGACTCGTTGGCCTGCGAGCCGAGGGATTCGAAACGGGCTCTCAGACTGCTGGCGGACTCTATGCTCGACTGCTCGCCCGTACCCTGGGCCATCTCTATTTCGGCGATATGGTGATTGCTGACCTTGCCGTCGGTCTCCTCCCAGTGCTCGAACTTAGCACGTAGGGTCTTGGCGCGCGCCGCGTTCTGCGCCTGTTTCAAGAACTCGTCCTCCACCTAGGCCGATAACAAGCGAAAGGATTTCGTGAATTACAGGGCAAAGCCAGGCCGATCGGGGGTAAAGAGCTGTTTTCCCGAAATTTTGAACGCCGGGACAACGACCTGCCCCGAAAGTTCGTGCCGACTTTTTTAGAGCCGCCTAATAACACGTTTAGGTAGTCCCGCTCTGGCCACTTGCGGGACTTTGAATCTCAATTTATTTTTAGCAATTAAAGCGCAGGAAATTATATATATCCGAGGCGTGAAGAGAACTTTTTAGAAAAGAGTAAAAGGAAGATTGAAAAATTTCATAATTCATATCTTGTAACAGTATTTTTTTGTACTTATTTCAATGCTATAGTTTAAGCAGTAAAGACAGTATCTGCAGAAATAGAAAGCTTCGGAAAGATCCTCTTTATCGAATTGTTACTATACTCTAATCCGACGTGATGTTAGTCATGCAACTATCATATCGTTCTAATCCTTTACTAATAATTTTATATCTTTTATCATCTCCTTTATATCTTTCAATTTGTCGCTATAAAAATATCTGACACGAACACAAACCTTATCAGAAGCACGGACGTAGTTGGGATCTCTCTCCTCGGCGCTATCGTCACCGTCGGATTCCTCGCCCTCTTCTTCTTCGCCTTCTTCCGAGTCCGAGGCTGTCGCTTTGGCGAATTTATCCTCGGGGGGCGGTGTAAAGCGTTTCAAAGGCTTCGGACCCTCCGGCAATTCTTCCTTGCACGCGTTTTCCTCCATCTGCCGGAAGATGGACAGCATCTTCCTCGCCGTGTCCGTGTGCACCACCTCGTCCACTCTGTCGTCGGCTCTGACCACGTCTGGATCGCGGTAAATCTCGCGATCTGGTGAATCCATCTGAAAGAATATGTACGTTAATACATATATTTTAATAATTAAATATTAAAAAATTATTAAACATGTTATTTGATTCCATTATCATGGTCCCATCGTCGAATAAATCTTTATTTCTTTTATTCTGAACAATTTAATGCGAGAGATAATTTCATAAGATTTGGAATACAATTTGCGATTATTATTATTTCTATTATTTCTATATTCGTGATGAAATTTTATATCTTTTATTTTATATCTAGATTATATCTAGATTATAAATCTTTTTAATTTAAAGTAGACAAATTTAGAGATACAAAATAACTCTTTCATAAAAAAAATTAATAAATTATACAAAAATACTTTATATAATAGATTAATCTTCTTAATTAAAATAATAATTTATGTATTCAGTTTCTGTTTTATTTTTTCGAAATTTTGTAAACCGCTAATATCACGAGATTATTACACGTTGGATTATATCTTCAACATATATCAACGAATTTATTTATCTTCTGCATAATTGCTGCTCCGAAATTTGTAGAGAAATTACACGATAAGATACGTAAGAACAGATAATGAGCGAGAAGGACACACCTTATGTGTGTTTATCGCATGATAATTTTAATTTGAATATTTGAGTCATGATACATCATTGGGGGATCCAGGTAGCTGGAATCAACGGCCGAAATGTTTCTTTTCTACTAATCGTATCCGGTATGAGTCAACTCAAAGGGTTTTGAACGTGGGTGGTGTGACTATAAATCTCATGTAGAAAATATAACAGATTTTCTTCTTTAATTAAAAATATTTTGTAATGGTAGTAAAAATGTAAACGTAATATTATATATTTTTTCGGGAATTTGGTGAGAGTATTAAAAATAAAAAACAATCGCATTCAAATAACAATCTCGGAAAAATCAACGTGCTTCTGGAAAACAAAATATTGTAAAAGGGAGAAGTCATGCAACGTGCATAAATAAATAGATTTTTGCATGCTTTTAAGATATTACAATATCAAGGGGTTCTGTTACACGAAGGCTGTGTTACACGGGGCTGCTCCTCTCGAGACATGATAGTTTTGGCCCTGCTCTTCCGATCTTCCGATTGGCCCGTGCGCGTTTATACCTGAACCCAAGTGGGTCAGGTAAGTCGAGAACCTGATCGCCGATCACGTGAAGCGATCGAAGGTGGCTCGAGTCTTGCGACATTTTAGACCACCCTCGCGCCAGTTTAGATGCGATCGGGACGAGATTGGGACTGCCGACTCGAGTCGTCGGTTTGGACAAAAGGGGTTGCGGTACGCTTCAAGGTTGGTATTTAATGACAATAAATTGACAGGTTCAAGAGCGGTACACGCACTCTGGAGTGGTCAATTGCCGTCACTTGCGACGATCTGTCTATTCGCGTCTCGGTTGTGCCGACGAATCTGCGCTCCAGCGAAAAGTGCGAGTCGTTTAACTTAGGAGCGGCGAGGAACGAAATCCTTGAGAATTCGAAATAAGCATGTAATAATACGTTAGCAGGAAGTAATTAAAAGTTGAAATAAATAGTTCTGTGTGATTCTATATGATTCCGCTGGGGAGAGGTGAGAAAAAATGTGTGTGACTATGTAGAGATTATACATTTCGATCATTCCTCCCATCATTAGTTAATCATTTTTAATTCTTTTGAATTGGAAAGATAGAACTGAAAAAAGATAACTGTAAATTATTAAACAATAAATGCATATTACATTCAAATTAGTCCAGCTCCTAGAGGACTTCCAGTCGCGAAAGCGACAGGAAATGGAAAACCGATAATTTCCGCGCGATGCTTCTATTGGATTATGTGAGAGTCCTGCGTTTACCGCATCTAGTTTGAATCTGAGGACGTTTCCGTCTGATAATCTATTTCTTACATCAAAGATACAAATCCGAAAATGTTATTATACAGAATAATATTATACAGAAATGATAAAAATAAAAAATAATAGTAACTAAAATCAGTAATGCGTTTAATGCAAACGTAAGAGTATTTCTATATTCTCTAAAATTACCGATGCTTCTACCTTCAGTTTTCAGTTACGACGAAATGAAGAAAAAAAAAATGCGTGGCAACGTCTTGGTATCGCAACTCTTGGTCGGATTTCGCGCTGTGGTAATGGAGTCGGGAGGATCTACGGGAGAGTACTTCCAACGGAATTCCATAAAATCACCAGTCCAGAAAGGATATTTGATCACACGGTATCCCTCTGCCGGCACGTCAAGCGGCAAATCAAGCCACGGTGAGATTGCGCCCTCCCCCTCCCCGAATGACGTCCGCTCATCGACGGAAACGCTCTTACGCACGACCAAGAGATCTCGATTGTACGCACGTCGGAGGGCAATTATCAACAATTAACCATTCGACGAAAACACATTGCGGTTGCACATATTAATCGTCCGCTCTAAATATGTCTGAGGTAAATTGAAACTTTCATATGAAAGTCTCACGCAATTTTCGCTGTGTCTGCGAGCCACATTAGAATGCATCGTTCGATATGAAGCGATCTACGATTGCGCTCTCGCGTTCTGATTAACAAACGTATTCTGAATGATTCTGTAAATATTCTGAAAAATACAATCTGCAATTTATATTAATATACAAATAAATCGAGTGCGAATGCGCAATGTAATTAATTGGCGGGCGAATTAATTATTTAAAATTAATTATTTTTCAGTTAACGTAGCCAAATTAAAATGTCGGAGACAAATTAAAATGTGTCAAACACCGCAATTTTCGTCGAGAAAATGTCAGACGTTAAATACCAAACGCGGTACTTGACAAAACTCGATCGCGCGGTAATGCTTCGAAGCAAATGGAACTTTCATGTATCGAAGTGTGTAATTTTTATGGAAAGTAGAACACAATATTCCTCCTTGAGGGAAACTCGAATGCCAAATGGTATCCCGTTCGCAATCGTATCGCAATCACAGAGCATGATTAATCGTTGCGCGTCAATTAATGGTCAGAAAATCTCCCCGAAGTCGAGATTCTATCTAAATAAATAAATCACCATAAATCACTCACAACAAGCATTAATTAAAAAAAAAGTCTGTAATTAACCGAAATTCCGAGAGTATCAAGTACCGGCCTCGTATCGATCCCGAAGAAGAGTATGCAAATTGATCGCCTTTGCGGATCATTAACTATGAACCGGAGCGCTCATTATCCAGGCGTTAACGATCCATCAGTTCGCCAAGCGGAATGCTTTTCACGTCGCTTTTTCGGAATGCTTTTCACGCCGCTCCGAAGAGGTCCCGGGTAACCAAGTGTTAAAAGCACAGTACGAGCCCGATCACGATCACCGGACGTAACCGAAAACGGTTCGTACGGGCCGATAATTACCTTTCCGTGATTTTTAATGCCCCTTCGGCGAGCGGAACGAGACTGAGCGTCGTCGTTCGAGCCGCGCGAGAGTCCGGTCCGCCACTTCGGCGCGCTTCTCGAGGGAGGCTCTCTCTCTCCTTCTCTCCGGTTCGTGAGAAGTTCGTACGGACGCGGCGCGACAGCCGGTTGCTATGCCGTTCGCAGGAGGATAGGGGACCGGCGGTGTGTGTCCTCCTCCCCTCGGATCGTATGTGTGTGTGTGTGTGCGTGCGTGTGAGTTACTGCGAGGGGGCCCCGTCGCGCGTCGCGCCTTCCTTCCCTCCGTTAAGGTTCCCGGGCCCGCCGCGCCGGTGCCCGGTCCGCTTGTATCGCCCGCTTGCTCTCTTCACGAATGGAAGGATGTAGGAATACTAACGGTAAAAGTATGGCGGCTGCTGCTGCGCTGACCACTTCGGGAGGGGGTTCAAGGACAGCCCGGTTTGTTGGAATCGAGACTCGCCGTGTCGTGGGTTTCGCGCGCGGCGCATTGCCGCCGGTCTCCGGAGAGATGCGCGAGGCCCCCCTTTTATAAGGCCGCGTCCGCGAACGACTCGCGTTATCGCGTTTCGATCGTTATCGATAAATCCCCGCGTCCCGCGCCGGGGACGCACCGGTGAAAGAAGGCGCGAGGGGGTTGCTCTTCAATGCGAGATAATAAACGTTTTATATACTCTACGGATATTTCATCCCCAAAATTAATTAAAATTGCGTTCCAGCAGAATATCTTCCCCTTTGAAATATCGAGAATGCCGTGCATAATAAAAAAAATACAACTTAAAAGATTTTATTACTGTTCTTATCATTTATTCTAAAAATATTCATTATATTTGCGATAAGATATAAAAAAAAAGCAAGGGGAATTTCAGGAGAACGCAACTGTCGATGGTCTGGACCCTCTCATAATTTAAAAAAGTAGCTCGAGATTTGTTATAGATATTTAATTATGAAAATATAAGATATAGCCAATTTTTTGTAGTTTTAATAATTTTAATTTTTTTTTGTCCAAAAAATTAAGAGTCTATATTTCGTTAAATAGAACTTTGAGCAGTTGTAAAATAAATGTTATTTAATGTAAGGAGCCATGTAATCGAGAAAAGTAATACAAAACCACGTTAGTAGCAAACAAAGAAAAATAAAACGCACATAAAAATGCAGGTGATTAAAGGCGTGATGCAATTTGAAACGGCCAAACACGCATGAGTGCAAACATTTCTCCTATCTTAATTGAAAATGAGATCACGCTGTTTCTCTGAAAACCAATATCTCCGTGCTACGATGCGAATTTATCTTTGTATCCCCAATAAGAATATAAATCATGTTTTAAGATATCTTTACAGCTTTCTTTATCGATAATCCCAAAATTTTTAAGATTAGGTAGATAATGTCATTGATAAACACTGCATTCGGAATACAATAGAAATATGTAACTGTACGGAAAATAATAATACAAATGGAAAAGAGCCGTTAAAAGCATTATCCTCAGTGATACCGTAATAATTATATATGTATATATATATATATATATATTGGATTTTTATATATATATATATATATATATATGTATATAAATCCAATATTATTAAATGCACAATATAATTTAAACGATAAAAATAAAATCATATACTTTTAATCGGGGTATTTAATTATTCCTATTTTCTACACTCTTTAAATTCCACAGATGGTAAAATTCTTCAGCAAAGTCGCGTTTTCCACTGAATAATGTATAATTCACGGCAATTTAATTAGTTAGCACGCACAAGATTGTTAGAGAAAATTGACACAGAAACGTGAATCAATCAACGACAATAAAGTCGAAGGGTCGAACCTTGACTTGACCGTCGCGAGGCGGCGTAATGCGAAACTGCTTCCGCTGTTTTTCCGGTTCCTTATAGGACTCGAAGAATTTGAACTTGTTCGTAATTTCCGACGTTTCTACGTGGACCTCCTCGGTCGTGTCTGAGCTGCGCACCACATCGTCTGAGACTTGACGGGCCATGAATGCCTTTCTCGCAAACGTTTTGGAAATTATCATTACGTTGCATGTGCGTCTTGCGTGAAACCTCACATGTCTCTCATTCAATAACGCGATACTTTTTTGCTTTAAATAAGATACTTTCCTTACAATTATATTGCTTTGAATAGCAATATCGTACAATAAATAATACAACATGACAGTTCTAATAAAAAATATTTTCTAAAGACTTACTTTGAGTAAACATTGCATTAAATAAATTTATCTCTTAGTATAATTTTCATTTCATAGTTTGATCATTTTGAAATTAATTTTCAAGTCATACAAATGAATAATGAATTATATATAAAAGATGAACCTTTTATTCTGTGCATAATTTTAGAAAAAAAAATGTAATGTCTGTATAATTTCAAAAATAAATGGCGATTTTGGATTAATCAAGTAATAGAATAGATAAAAGAAATTGAACTTACATCCCGCGCACGTCGTGAGGTTTCGGTTGGCGTTTTTGGGTGGACTGGCGTCACTGGACGTCCTGTTTTCGCTGCAGTAGCGTCCAGTTCCAAAAAGAGCGACCGTGACTTCCTGCTGATACCTGCGTGGCGTGACCAACATAGATTATCATAAATCACTCGTAACTTTAAACTGTCAATTAGCACAGGTGATACTTTCACCCCACACGATTCGACAACTCATAACGGTCTATTTCTGCTCGGAACAAAAATAATTTTCTTCATACAAAGCCGCTGAATAATAATATGACCTCTTAACACAGTCTTCTATTCTGTAGAGAGTTTTTGCGTGGAACATCTCGTACATTATAAAGAATACTAGGTTGCTTTCTTTCGATTTTTTTTTTCCCGAAAGAGCTTTAACTCTTTAATAAACACATAAGACAGATGTAGATATGAATAGATTTAAGATTTTGAAAAATCCTTAATCTATCATATAAAAATTATTAAGTGCCTTTATTCATTGGCTAACTACGGATAACCATTTGTAGCTTCAAAGTGTGAAATAATACAAACAATGAAAACGCTTATTTTTCATCGCTATTCATATGTATTTTCAGGATCGTCACGTAATTCCCCTCTAACTATTCCTATGCTCGCAATCGTTCAGCGCGGCAAACGTTCAACGATCAAACATTTCGTCAGTCTATTTCGAGTTACCATCTCGTAGAGTTTATGTTCTTTTCGCAATTCTCCAGTCTTCGCAACTCGCAAGTCACTTAATTGCTGAAAGTCCATTTCGTACCTGCTGCGATCACCTCCTCGTCGGCTTTCTCCGGTTTCGGTTTACTGTCGGTTTCATCGTCCGAGGCCGCGATTGGCTCGCCCCGTTCGAATCTCTCTTTGAGGGAGCGTGCGTGGGTAGACGAGTGCTGGAGCTCCTCCGCCGCGTTTATCTTCGTAACGCGGTCGCTTCCGGCTACCGCCTGTTGATACATTTCCTTCATTTTACCCTGTTTGCCCTGTAAACCGGAGAAAGAGAGAAATTAATCGCGTATTAGAGAAGCGTTGTAAAGGAAAAATTATCCATCGTATTTAAGGAGCGGGTTTCTCTACGGAAAAAAAAACTCGCCAATAAACGTTGCGAAAGAAACGTGTACAGCTGTTCTCTGACAGTTTAATTTACACTTTTACGATGTTACATGTGCCGCAATAATAAAAAAGGACACATCTATGTTAATATTAAAACCGTTATAACGGAGTTCCGTGACTTTTTACTTGTATCGACATTCTATCACAAAAATAATAAGAACGAAGCCTACAATTTTATTTTAATATTTTTCTCTATAATTTTGCAATAACAAATTACCAAAAACAATCGCGAGCGAATTCCTGCGATTTCTTCCTTCCTAGCCTCGCGCTGAACTTCGCGCCTTCCCTGTTGGCTAGTGGTCTCCCAACGATTCTTGATGTCGTCCATCTTTGAAAAACTGATCGGCCGTTCGCGCGTGGTGCGTTTTGACTTCACGATTTCGGTTTCCACTTCTAAAACATTGAAGAGATAGATTACGATTACAATACAATTTAACGAACGAAATTTTTGTCAAGATTTAAAAATATTTCAATTTAAACTGAAAACTTTGATTCAACAAATCTAATAAATCTATAGTAGACTTGATGCATATTTTCTTTTTTGATATTGATAGTATTTTATTATTGACTTTACCTTCGGTCTCCTCCGTCTCTGCTTCGTCCTCACTTTCGCTGGATTCCTCGTAGGGTATGCCATTGAGAGATTCGTCCGCCACACCAATGTCCATGCCTTTCGCTTGAAATCTGGATGAGAAACATGCACAGTAATTACGGAAACTCCGGCGCGGATGGACTCGCACCATTACGCTTGTTGTAATATATTTATTCTGTGTTTTCTCGAGTTTCAAGTTACGAGAAGGAAATTGCTGAGTGTTGAATACCGCGAAAACCTCATTCGTACCGGCACTACGTTAAACCGCAGACAAGCCAGACAAATAAAATTACTAACAACAATTTACATTCGAATTAATAATCACTATGATATAAATCAGAACATGCATTTTCAAAATACATTTCAAAAATGTTTAAAATTTCAAAATCTCTTTATGTATTTTTTGATAAATACTAATTATAAAATATCATAAAATCATGTTACAATTATACAATTAAACAAGATGCATTTATACAAGTGACAGAGAACAATTTCGCAAACATCGTTAGCAATTACTAGTTATTACTTTTAATGTTTTTTCCTTATGCATTTTAATTACGCTCTTACATTATTAGTCTAATCTCTCATGTAAAAAATAAACACGGTGGTAATTGCGTGCTTCGTCATTACCGAGAAACGTCAATCCGACGAAATTACAGGCTCATTATAGGCTCTTCTATAGAAGCAAATCTGTGTCACGATATATCATGTTTTAGAATTATCATCATTCGCGGGGAGAGCTGTCTATTATTGAGGAAAGATGTGCCTTGATTTTACTACATAATTACTAAAATCTACAAATACATGCAAAAATATAGTTGGCGAAAGATTCGAATGAATTCCAAAAAATATATCACGGACTACTCACTTGGCCAATTTGCTGAGAATACTCGGCGATCTCTTAACGTTGATCTGTGACGGCGATCGTTCGATCTCATTGGCGTTCTCCGTGCTGGCTTTCTCGAAGACCTGGAAGCGCGACTTGACGTTCAGGCTTGAGAGTTCCTCGAGTCCCAGATCGGGTTTGTCGGAAGCTGAAATTCAGAAAGAGACGTTCTCACTTCTATCCTCGGCGATATTCCTGTGGCTGTTCAAACATTTCAACACCCTCTCTCTTTCTCTCTGGCGGTAAACTTGTTAGACCACTCGAGAACGACGATTCGCGGAAAAAGCAACGTCCCACACACACGACACGAAAATTCTGAAAAGCGATAACGAAGAGAGTTTCGCTAAAAGGACTCATCAGGGAGAGAGAGAGTCGAACCGATCGTTCCGATATGATAACGTTCAGGTCAAGCACGAGCTGTAGTGTTCGGTTTCAAACATCGATCACTGCTCTTATGAGCTTTTTACATTCTTCTCATGAACCTCGCGTACACTGCGATAAAGTACCGTCTGGTTGTTTGGTTCTCCGATATTTCGCTCTCAAGAACTGTCAGTATATCGTATGTAATACATACAATAATCTCATGATCTCATAATCTCATCGTGATATACAATATAAAGCTAGTATCGCATTATGTAGTGCGAAAGATGTTTACGTTCCTTGCAAATAAAAAGTAGAAGTATTATTTTTTTCCTTTCAATTCGCCAATAATGTTGCAGACTACTATATATTTAGCGATAAATCTTTTAAAGCTGACTAAAATGAGATAAGAAAGACACATAGACAAGCACGTACAAAGTGTTAAAATGTACTAAAGGTGATTTTGCACGTTTAACGCACGGACTGTTAAGAGCATTATCTAGACGAATGGTATTGGCCGTCATTTTTTTTTTCATGCAGACAAGAAATTAGTTTTAATATATCGACAACGGGATTATGTGCAAGTTACAACGTAATTCGAATCTGTGGAATGCAACAGTAACTCGTGTCTCGCCTCTCTCGGTCGGTCCCGAGGAAAACATGCCGACTAATGAAACCGTCCGGCGTCAATAATGATTCATGACCCGTTTTATTAATCGGCACGCCGCGGCGGGACATGTTACGCGATTTGATGCACAGATAAATTTTCGATTCAGCAGCCAATCAACGGTTAAAAAAGCCACTCGCCAAAACGGAGCACACCGAGCGTTAGGGGCAATCGCCAAGATCGCGTTCCACGCCACTCACACACGTCGAGCGTTGTTGTTGCTGTTGTTACCTCTGACCACATCGGGCGGCAACTCTTTCGGCTCGTTTTCCCGTATGATCAGCTCCGGCTTTCGAGGTCGCACTGCGGAGTTCACAAGACAGCTCTTTGTCGCATTAACGATATACCTCTCATTCTCTCTTGCGCGCGGACGCTCGCGCGTAATTACCCGGGGTACGGAGAAGAGAAGAGAAACTGTAATTCTAGCCCCCGTGCTAAAAGGCTTAACAAACTGGGTCTCCGACGACCCCGCCGACGACGGCACACGGGTCCCCTAAGTTATGCCGGTGCATTAAGACAGCATTACACCGTGTACCTAGGCTCCCTATGCTATTGTCTTCATTACATAGAAAAGCGAGCCATATTTCTTATCATTATCTCTACATCGAGGATGCAATTATACTTCTAATTGTCTATGGCTCTACGCATTCATCATCTGAGGTACACGTATATCGCGCTCTTAAAATAAAACGAGAGACACGCGAATACGTATAATCATGATCCGCGAGTGTAGCAATCCGCTGGAATTAATCAAGTGTGCCGTTAATCGCGACGCGAAAGAAATTTACGAACGATGACGCGCCGCGAGAGGGAATTTTATCTCTTCCAGTTTTCCCGTCGAATCGTATTTATATGTCTTTACGTTCCGACGTCTTTAATACGTTCCGACCGAGGCTCCGTCGAGACTCGCGCTTTGTCCGCAACAAAGTTCGCCTTGGCCGAGAGATTAGCGGCTGCGATGAAATCGACGGTCGGTGCCGTTTAAGCGTCCGCGTTAAGATTTAACGAGTAATTCGTAAAGACGATCCTTTTAAGCAGATTAGCGGCTGTACGCTGCGCGCCGGTACGCGTACGCGCGCGCCGTATTGCGCGGGATGGTAATCATCTTACCGGGCTGGTCGGACTCCTCGACCGGTTTCGGTTGGAAGAGCTCCTTGAAGTGTGGCTTACAGTAGAGCGTGCTCTCGTGGCTCTCATAATTGTCCACATTGAGCTGCTTGCTGCACTGCACGCACCGGAAGCAATTCTTGTGCCAGACCAGACCCTCGGCCTTTGTCTGCTCCATTTGGAACACGACCTTGCCGCAGCTGCGACAATTCGTATTCGCTTCGGCATTCTGGCCCACCTGCAAATGCACCGGCCCGCCAATTAATTACCACCTTCGCCACTTTCACTCTCCCTCCCTACGAGGAGGCGAGCGGATGACACTCCACCGGCTCGATTAAAATATGCGCGTATTGGAGTTACGCAACACTTGGAATTCAACGGTCGAATTTATCATTCGAGAAAGCGTAATTTTAAACACGACTTTAATTTAGGTGGAGAGGAAATAAAAGTTTCTTCTTTAAATTTTGTTATTGGGTGTGGAGTCATTTCATTGATATTATTTATTTAGTTTCAAGTTATTTGTGAGTATGACTACAAATTATAATGCTCAAATAAATACTGTTACGACAAATATTTCAAGTTTAATATAAAATGAAAAATAAAGACTTACTGCATTAAGCTGCTGTTGGACTTTTCCCGCATCGACCGAACGTACGTGCAGAACTGTCTTCTTGGTAAGAGCGTCGAATTTGTTAAAACTTGATTTCTGTAAATGCAAACAACGGTGATTAGATAATAAATCCGAGTATCAAGAAGATGAGAAAGAAGACAAGGTGAAGAAGATGCGAAGGTACGTTCCTAAAAGGTACAGGCAAACATTTTTTCTAGCAACGGAGCAAGAAAGTCGTATTTTTCGGCAACCCTTTACTGTTAAAATAAAATGCAAGCAGAAATAAAAAGAAAAAATAAGCAGATTCAGACAAATCACCATCGTGCACAATGGAGAACGTGCAAAAGTATTAAATGGTCGAAGATCATTCGCATGTACGATTGAAATATTTAATTCATAACTAAGATTCTCTCAGGGAAGATAATTTTAACATCGAATCAAGGCAACAATACAATATAAACTCCATTTCCGCGCATTGCAATTTCTAATTTGCACGAAAGTGGCACTCATTCCGAGAAGAGATCGTACAAAGGTCTGAAAACAGGCAAAGTCAATTGCAAACTAAGAAAAAGCAAAACGTATATTTCCATCGACTTCTGAGAGCAGCGAAAGCAATAAGAAAAAGGGGAAAAATTCAGGTCAAACCTCTGTACGAACCGACCTTATCACGCTAAGGTGATATTCTATCTTCCTCGTCGGGATCTTACCTCGAGCTTCGGCCTCTCGCATGCCCGATCCTTGTCCTTACCCTCGTCTGTTAAGCTTGCCAAACTACAGTAGGAAGCCCTCTGTTCCCCCGGGGGTCGGTTTCAGTGATTGTCAATTTTAGGGTTTCGCATGCCGGGAGGAGGTGTAACAATGAGAAGAAATGGGCCGCGGGTTAGTACGATTTAGTGTAAAAAAAAAAATACGAAACACACAGACAGACGGGCGAGACACGGTAAAGCCGATTACCGTATCTCGGGGCGCAGCAGTTAGCGGGGTCGCGACATTCCGGCTTTTTACGGTGCTCGCGAGCGACGTTGGCGGGAAATTTCAGAGTCGCGATCTGCGCATCGGCAGAGATGTCCCTCACGCGGTTGAGGACGAGCGTGCGTTTCTCGGAGGTGGAGACGACGGTGCCTCGACGGCTAATATTTACTTTCGAGAGTATCAATTTGTTTCTTTTTCCAAGCCAACATTCTACCGCGCACTCGTACAAAACGTATGCATTATGTTCTCGAGGCGAGCACGCGGGAGAAGGTGATTTTCCGCGAAGGATCGTCGGCCGTTTGCCGTCTTCAATATCGCGGCGCAATATTAAAGACATCTGCCACACGAAGCGCCGCATCGCTAATCGGTTTTCCCTAATGCGATTGAATACTGCATTCGCAGCCTGCTTCCCGCGTTGAATTATTTACGATTTCTTGCGAAGGAACTTTAAAAACAAATCGTTCTTTAGTGTGGAAAATAAGAAAGTACGTTGCTTTTGGCTCGCATGGTATACGCGCGAGGGGTTTTAATTGCTGATCGAAGCTTTGCCAACTGCTGCGTCAACCAAGGGAAAGGGGAACGAAACAAAACGAACGGACAAAGGACAACATTGGAAGTAGCACGAAATTATCCGTTGAATCATGGGCGATCATCTCGCGTCACGAGTTTATTTTTCATCTCGAGCTAACTTTGCTTTCGGCACCTTCACACGTTATCAAATGCATCAGAGTGCATTCCTCAGCACAGTCGTGAATGTTTGGTCGGTCAGTACCGAGCCTTTTGACGCAAATGCTTCGTTAATATGATATTTCTACACGGCATGCTAATAGTCAAATTATTGTATGTTTTTCGTAATTATCGAAAAAGAAAGAATTTTTAAATATCATCAATTCTCGGATACAATTGAAGCAAAACATTAAATTACGTTAAAATGGAAAATATCGCACTTTAAAAGCCGATACTCAAATTTTAAAATTTTTATTTAACTAAAAAATATAAATGATTCGTTTATTAATATTTATTAAATATTTAATTGCCTTATCATTTTCTTTTTGTTTCATTTCAGAAACGATCACAACTGTGTTTCAAATTTGTTTCAACGAATTTTAATTTTACGCTTTTAAAATAAGAATTTTGACGTTGCGATGTTCAATGAGCGTCTTTCTCGATTCGTTAATTCGCGACTTGCAAAGAAATTCGACCCGCTTTTCTCGCTTTTCTCTCCGTATTCGCACTAGCGACCAAAAGTGAGAAAATGCATATGAAATTCCAATAGGATGCATATATCTCGAACGAGCCAACGATATCCTCTCCTCAGCGGGAGGCTAAGTCGCAACGTCAAAATCCCGTGATAATCGCGTGACCGATAATACGAGAGCAAAAAAAAACCTTGTAACCGACATCCGGACCCTGCGTTTCCTCGTAATCGGCTGAAGTAGGGCAAATAAGTAGTCTGTTATTATCAAGTCGGCCCTTCCATAAATGGAGAGACGGCATTCGCGGCGTGACGGTAAACTCCGGCATGCGTGCGGCGAGTTCTCAGAGTGCGTAGCGGTGTACTTGACCGAGCGCTTGTGCCGGAGAATGTTATCCGAATATTTTCACAAAGATTGTTCTTGCGCCCTTCTCACGTTTCTCGCGAAATTTTCGTGGACAACAGTCATCTCAACGCGAATGAGATCGGCAACGCGAACGTTGTAAGCATTACAACAACGTACCGGTCGAATGTAACGTCCGTTGCGTTGGCATTATTCGCGATTAATGCAAGCGCGGTAAATATGTAATCGGCCGCCTCCAGGTACCGTAGGATAGAACAATTACACGCCCACCGCGAGAGGCTCTATAGATCGTTACTCCCGAGTAGAAATTGCCGATCGCGAACTTTGATAAGGTTCTAGTTTCATTAGGCCGGGCTCGCGCCTTTTTATCTAACGTTATTCCATTCGCTCGACTGACTTCAATGTTGTCCGTGCCGTTTTACGAGAGGTACTTACGAGGGCCTTGACCGACACCCTGGCGAAGACGGGTGCGTCTCTGCTGAACCGCGAGTAACCCTGCTCACATACTCTCAGATCACCCATCGACCTCGCCTTCTACGATCGGGGCGAGAGCGTCAACGAGAATACAAATTAGCGGTGAGTCGTTTCGAGAGACGCGAGCTCTGTGAAATATCGATCGCAAGCGATAACGGAGCCGTCTTATCAAAGAAAGATTCGATAATCGACATTAGAGGTTCTTGAAAAGAGTCACCAAAAACGTTCCATTCTGCGTAATTTTTTTTTAATTTCGTATATAACACTTTCCTAATTTTTAATTGTCACAAGATTTCGTAATACAGTTCATGTAATATTAATTGAAATAATCAGGTTGTAACTTATTGACTTTATTGAAAGCGAACTTTTATTATTATCTCGCGTGAAAGGATAAAAATACTTTCTGCAGAAAATATTTATGCTATTATTAGAAATTTGTGTCACAGAACTCGCGTTCCCAATGGGATTAGTAAACTATGAGGCTATCTATTTGTTGAATTTAGGTAAAATACTGTCGCCACATAATAAAGCAAATATCAAAAGTGGCTTTCATGCAGTAACAAAGGTTACACGATGCATTTTTCATTCCTGTCATAGACACCGGAAATTAATTTGCAACATCTCAAGTTAATAAGCATTCGCATGCTTGCAAATTTTGTCTAGCGGTAATCGACCTTCTTATTTTTTTTACCATGAAAGAAATTGCAAGTGCATAAAAAATACTAATTATTAAAATTTGCAAAATATTGCAAAATATAAATGGAAATTTATTCATATATTGCATATTTGTGTCGCAAAAACGCGGCTTTTGTTCTTTCAACTAAACAGTCTACCTTTTAAAAGAATCTCATCATCTTCTTAAATATAACTTTAAGATTATTATATAATCTCTCATTGTATGGAAAAGTATTTTTAATTTAAATTACAAATAAATATTAGCCAAAATTTGCACGACTGTTATAACTTTCAGCTACATCGACCAGGGACAAGAACAAATACGAGACATTCGCGTATATGTTTTTGCAATGAATCGGTCCAGTATATTATACAAACCTCCTCGGCTTCCATCGCGTGGCTCGCTTTCCCGAAGGTCGCCTGATCGCCGTCGCTCATGTTCGAGATGTCGCCAAAGCTGCGACACTGTTAGTGACAAAATATGTATCTGACAAATGTATCAGCTATTAAGCAGATTTGCGGCGAAAGCGTACGTTATTATTAAATCGGTATCTCATCGATCGGGAGAAAAACGAGGTCTTCCCGACTCTACGGCGGAGAGTAATTGACGACACTATCTGGCGTGTTCCCTCACGTGTCTTGTTTCACTGCAAACGCGATCGAGCCGGCTACATGATTATTACTTACTAATTGCTTGATGGACACGCCGGTCGCAATCCGCTCCCTGCACAACTTCTCCTGATCGTTACGACTCGTCTCCGAGACATAGTTCTGTGTCTGCATGCGCAAAAAGAAGAAGAACAAAAATGCAAGGCGGGTCAGTACGCATGCAACGTATGCGGGTACATTCGGGGCATTTTTACGCAAAGCGCAGTAATCTTCGCAGGATATTTATCTTATTTAATTTAACACGTAAATACTGATCGTCGTGCGTGTAATTTGCTTCAGCGCGGAAAAATATGCTCCTTCACTCGGTGAAAAGGATTTGAGATATGCCCCGTCAAATTAACTCGTTACGCTCACTCGCGAATTAAAAGCGCGAATTTTAGCACTCGCCGGGTCACGCTCATGCCACAGCAAATTTACGCACGCAATTCTCGAAGGTAACAACGTAATTTCGTCGAGCTTAATCAAATAGCGTAGGCGAGTTTTAATTGCTTAATGGAGCGCTTGTACGCCCGCTGTGCCCGCCGCTAATTATTTAGAGCCGCGCTAGCCGTTCTCTCGCATCTAGTAGATCACGAGGTGAGTGGCCCGGATAGGATAGATCTCTCTATTCGCCCGTCTATTCATCTCGCCGGCTGAGAAACGAAGTTAGAAAATGGTACTTGCATCTCGCATAAATGATACGCGTGAAACAGTTCGTCGCTGGGAAACGGCCGTGCCGAGAGAAGTGAAGGAAACGAGAGAAGAAAAAGGAATGTCTGAGAAACACAGGGCGTTCCGCGAGATCTGTCTTAAATGTCAAAAGTGCTCCTTACGTTGAATTCTTACGTTAACTCTCTGATAATTTAAACGTGAGCCATTCCATGCGAAAGATTAATATCCAAAGCACGTAATGTCATTAATAAAATTAGATTGAGACCAAAGGCTGTGGATTAAATTACGTTTCTGATTGTAATTAATACTGGAGTAAGTAATTTGTAATTAATTCTCAGATACGTACGCTGCAGCGCAACTTACCAGTGACTTAACATTGACGTTCGATAAATCGTCCTCGTTCGAAAAATCGATCATCTCCGAATGCGATCGCCGTGTGCCCGTATGCATGCTTGCGTCTCGTAAGCTACAGTTCTGATGGAAAAACAAAAGAAACACGAACACACTGAGCATGCAACTGCATGAGAGATTAATAAGCTGCGTCTACGCTAACTTGCGCCGAGCCGTTAGTCGCGTACGATAATAAAAGGCAGGAATAATTATTACACGCTCCACGTCGAATTCCACATTTCGTTTACGACGCATTCTCAACAATTCGACTTTTACAATTACGATCAAAGAGACACGAACATTCATCTTTCGTTCACAAATTTTTTGATTAATCGACATCTATTTTATCTTGCATTTACGTGTAAAGCTATTTTTATGAATATAAATAATTTGCTACACGATCTCATGCACACAAATATCCGCGCGTATAACTAAACGATATTCTACAAAAACTAATTCATAAATAATTCATAAATAAAATAGAGATATTGCGCGCTTTAAACATAATCTATATGTACGCAATAAAGACTGTAATACGTTAATGCTAACTACAAATATAGTAATAATATAATGATAGCACAGACTTAACTTTTCTCTTCTTCGTTTAGCCAATTAGAATGTTAAATGTATTATTTAATAAAATAATATCCAATCATCTTTTCTTCTACCGACGTTAACATCATAAAGGATGATTCTCGGAACGGAAGTAAAAGCTCCACTGCAGCTTGTTAGCTGTAATTGCGCGCAGAGGATGAGCCCCGCAAAAAGAGGAAACGTCGCGATCTCGATCGATATCGTCCGCGTTCCACTTAATAGCGCTCCGATATCGGTCGCGATCGCGTATCAGATCCCCGATTCCGAGAAGAGTGTCAGACGGTAGAAAACTCGCTTCTATCTATGCCGGCGAGGTCCGGAAAAGCCGGCGGGCCCGGCGTATGCAGATGAGATACCACAAAAGCGCGAGCTTCCGGTTTTCACCGGCGCGGCTGCGCTGCGCCGGCGAGCTTTTACCGGTTACCAAAGTGATAATTAGCCTGATAACGGTTCCGCGCACGGTGATTTCGCGCGTCTCGCACATGTCAGAGAACCGCCCTCAATTATGTCTCCCGAGAGTAGCGGCCCGGTAACCGGCGTTTACTGGAGGAAAACTCATCGCGTTGACATATATACGCCTTATCGATAATCAATGCGGAATGTAGCAAATTAATGGACACGGTACGGTCGCGTGACGCAGGATGTCCCAGAACAATCGTCGATTTTCCTCATTCGTCGATCCTTTTATCAATACTTGAATCGTATTGCGAACGAAAATGCCGATAATAACGACGACCGAGGCCGCTGTGACGCGTAACAGTCCAATTCTTTCGATCAATATCACGTGGAATTGAATTCAACGGGACTTCTCGACTTGATGTCCTATCGAATTTTCATCCGGTCAAGCCGTGCGACGGCACGGCGATTAGAAGAACACGTACCGGTGAAAGGATAGCTGCGGGACATCCCGTGCACACACGTGTGCGTCTATCAAAACGATTTATAACTCACCACGGAGATGTTCTCCTTCTCGAGATCGCTCTTCTTGCTCTTCTTGGTTTTCTTTGTGCGCGGCGTAAGGTTCGGCGAGGTGGCATCGTTTCCAGCGACGCCCTCAATCTTCTTCTTCTTCGTTTTGGTCCCGCCCTTCGAGGGGGTCACCGCAGTGGAACTTGTGGTCACTGTTTCCTCGCGGCTTTCGCTCTGCGACGAAAAAAAGAAAAGGCACATATGTATACGTGTGGAATAATTTTGTACGACGTCAAAGATTTCCTAGCGAAATGACCTCCGCGAACGATTAAGTGGACGTTCAGGTGATTTCTTCATGACTGAACGTCTCTTTCGCGAACTGGCGTGGGCGGGCACGCGGTGCTACAGGAAAGGAATACAGTCTCGAGAGAACTAGATTTAGCGTGCACCATTGTGCACGCTGGGATTCAATGGTCTTTATTGCGCACGCCAGGGTAGGTGAAACGCGGTCTCTGCGGTCCGACACGGAAGTTTACGTTCGCCTAACGAACATGATTTGCAAGCAATAATATCGATTTCACGGTGCTGTAATGCAATATTCCCATCGAATGTAAAAGTACACGGCAGTGAAGAGAGTAACATTAGCGCGCCCATTACGTTATCGTTGCCCTTTGATGTTCGGCCGACATTCCGCCACTGTGGAAGATAAATCTTTATCGGCAAAAAAATTTCGCAAAGTCCATTTCCCGTTCAATGCGCGGTAAAACGTCGGTTATTAAACCATTATGGGCTGCAGGTGTGAAAAACGAGAGTCAGATTGACGTAAGTCAGAAAGCGTGCTGAAGAAGTAATAAATAAAATCGCACGGTTTTTTCGCACAGTCGAACAAAGTTTTTCACAATTTCACGGTGGAAGAGAAAAATGGTGCGTTTCCTTTAGGTTGCGAAACAGATTGCTACTCCAAAATCTGTTCCGATACACACACACACGCGCACACATACCGCACTACGTTCCCGCTCCGACCAGATTTATTCTCGTCATTCGAGACGTACGTGAGCGTGCATAACGCGATCATCCGCACGTTAGAAAGGCACGATTTCAAACGGAATATTTGTTTGAAATCGTTCATCTGCGAGCGAAACTAGTCCGATATCGCATGCCGCAATTAAAACGTCATTCGCCTACGTGATTCTCGGCCCGACTCATAATTGTCCAGCTGGCAATAATCCGAGCCCCGCGTTTATGATAACCGCGATATGAGGTAACGGAATAATTATCAGGAGAATGATGCAAGACAAAAGAATGCAGAGAGATGGAGGTTTGCAAAATGAAAATTGGATTTACAAATTGGAGAGGAACGAAAAAACGTGTTTTCTCTCCCACAGGCTCTTCGTCAGGCACGGCGAATGTTGGCTTCAGTCCGTTCGGAATCGCGAAAGCAACGGCACGTTTCGGACCCGGGTATCAGAGACGACTGATAAGAGCGGTTTTTCATGGCCCCAACGATTTATACGCGATGGCGTAATTGCTCGACAGGTATGGCCGTCCGACAAGGAAGATTTCCGATAAGCCACGCGCGCGGAAAGCAATATTCCGGAACGGAATACGAGCTATGCGAGCGTAGCGCGGAGCGCGACATAATGCGCACCGACGCAATCACGGCCGCGACGTTTGACTATTAATTATTCAGCGTCGAGCAATTGGCACGACGCGATTACGTTACTGTGTCAAATTAACAAATATAACCGATGAAAAACATAAAAGTCAAACGTGCTAAATAATTTTTGTGCAGAATGCTCCGAATGAATAAAAAATATATTTTAATTGAATCCTTTTGAGAAATGCCTACGATAAACTTTTATTCAATGATATCTTCCTAGATGAAAAGTTGGCGAACACGATAAGTTGGCGAGATTTTTCTCTCATTTTTCCCGAATTTTCTTATTTTAAATATTTAACCATGGAAAAAATTAAAAACGAGACTTTGGGAGAAGCCGCGCGAAACACGCTCTGCAAATCGCCGCTTGAGAATAATCCTGGCACACTTCCCAATCCTCTCTCAAGGTCCTTCTGAACAATTGGAGCTCGTAACAATTTCCCTGCGACCACCAACAGTTTACGGTACTCCACCCATACTTACACGCTCCTCCATTCGAGGCACAAAAGCGAAGTTTCGAGTCTACGCTACCTCGATTATATTCGCCTTGTCTCGGGAAACCGGAAGGCAGTCGCTTCCGACGTTCTCCACTTGTCGAGAACTTTCTCGTGAAAGCAATCCCGATCACATCACCAACCAGTTCACAATCTACATCACTCCGAACACACGGGAGAGATACCGGAGAACCTTCTTGTTCGGACTTTATCCGACGCTGGTCCGAGCAGCCTCTAGCACCGGCACCGGCCACGCACTCAGAATGACGAACGCGCGTCCACCTTGGCAACGGGGTCGACGAAAGCCAACGAAGGACAGAAGGAGAAAGAAACAGCCGCTTCAAGCGCGAACGAGATGGTCGGCAACCAAAGCGAGAGTGGGAGCAACGTCGAAAGAAAGAGAGAGAGAGAGAGGGAGACAGAGAGAGAAATAAGAAGAATACAAGGAGAGAAAAAGGCTGAAGGAAAAAAAGGCGAATGTTCTTGTTCAACGACCGTGTCGTCTGGTGTGCACACCTCCCCCGCTCACGCTCAAGTTTACCGCGACCCTGCACCAGCGACGGCGGGTCAAACGCCCTGGATCGGTCCTCGTCCTGGGCCGTACCTGATCGATGATCATCCTCGAGATCGGTCCTCGGGACGTGAACGAAACAACCGCGCTGCGTGGTACCACAGAGATGTCTGAGGCGCCGTAGCTTCTCCTCTCCCGAGGAGAGCGTGCGTCCCGTAACGGGTTCAGGAAACTCGATGTTCTCCAAAGCGTGGCACGCAGCGTGCGGCTTCCCGCCGCTGACGATTGGCCGCTTCCACCAGGCACGTGGAGCCGGTTGGCCAGGTAAGAGAGCTCGGGTTCTCTGCTGCTCGGCGAGCAGAACCGTGCCGTGGCGAGGAATGTTCCAGGGGGAAGCGGCCGAGAAGGATTGTGGACGCCGTTAAGAGAGCTTGTGCGCGCGGCGTACGATCGGCTTTGACGTGACCTCGATCTTGGCCAGCCCTTAACTAGCGACATCCGTCTGGGCGAGCGGCCTTGGCAGCCTCTCGCTGCCGCGAGAGCTCGATCAATTTTTTTCAATATCCTAAATGATAGTTTCAAGATCTAATTTTCCAGGCATGAGTCGGCGAGTAAAGTAATTGTTTTACGCGCAGACGTATGATCGCTGATTGTCCCGTTTTAAATTCTTTCCGCCGTTTACCGTGCCGGCAGTAAAATTAATCATCGAAAAACGGCGATTATCTCTCCTTAAATCTACACCGTATTTACGGATAATGAAGGTAGAAACCGCAAAGAAATATAAATCGCTTGCAAATATAATTATCAAGTTCAGCAGACTGCCTAGGACACGAAACGTGTCCGTTTAAAGAGACGGTTGCCGGCTGAGGGATTAAATAGCGTCTCGAGTCTTTCAGTTCGGTCGAATGCCGAATGCCGTCGTTTGCATTACAAGCGCGGGTTGATACGAAATTCAGGGCGATAAGCCGGCTTCCGTTGTGACTGCAGGTCTTGCATTTGCATGAGATTTGTAGCGTGAGCGATCGTCACGCGCTGCTGATCGTAGAAGGGTGTACCTTCGAGGGTATCGAGAAGATAAAGGTAGATCGTACACGTTCGCGTTTTGCGAGTAATGAGTTGTTGCGAAAGGCACGTCAAGTAACGTCGAGAGAGAAAGAGAGAGAGAGAGAGAGAGAAAGAGAGATGGCGCAGAAAATACTACACGCGAAAATAGATGGACAATCGTAAGAAAGGGGAGAATCAATTATTAACTCCCATACGGACACTCGTATTTGTACCTGATTATTTGAGATACAAGAGTCGAGAAAGTTCGAATCGAATAAATCGACAACGTATATTTCTTTAGCGCGAGTTGCGCTGCTATAAATAGCAAGAGGAACATAAATTTACTAAACTTAGCGCATCGATATCGCGGATTATGCGAGTACCTGCGGGCATTCGCGAGAAACCCTTACCTGGAGGCTGCGGCTGTTGGAAAAAAAAAGGATAAACGAGATTAATCGCCCCAACGTGTAAAAACATGCGTAGGAGTTACATAGAGCGATGGCGCAATTAGTCTTGCAGAAATTGCTAGGAGGATCGGATCCACAATGCGCTCGCAGGAATTATCCGACGCAAGCAACAACCTGAACGCTGTTAAAGTTATGGCGCTTGTATTTCTCTTGCGCAACGTGCGGAATATGAGTACCCGCGTGAGTTCGCAGCTTTACGTCACAAGCGCAAAGCAACCCTATCGATATCAAGACACATAAATTATATAATCTGAATTGTGTGTAAAGTCAGAACGTTACGACGTTCGGAATTGCACCGCGGGATTCGATCGGCAGTTCCAATGATAAGCAGTACCACACACACAAGAAACGATTAATTTTTCAAGAGCCGCGACGATGTCACTCGCGACGTTGGCGGAAAAAAAAACGGAGCAAATCAGGCGTTAATTACCACGATGAATCGTAAGACACAATCGTTGCCTCCTACCTGTACGAACGAATGCGGCGACTCGAAGGAAAGTGCTCGCGCTCTCATTCGAGGCTGTGAATTTTCTCAACACTTCGTATTCATGAGAAATATTACACGACGTACACGTCATCGTCACAAACTTTTACGGTAGTGACGTGTCGTTAATTAATTCTACCGTGAAAATAGTCGCGAGTGCGAGGTTTCGATTTATGCAGACGCGAGCGTGAGTCGTTCCTTCGTCGCCGCCCGAGCTCCGGACGTCGCGTTAATTCACGAAAAAAGCACACTTACTAAATCGCAGGCGTTAGAAACGTCGCTCGTCTCCGTCTCGTCCGGGGTGGCGAGGGGCGCGCGGGGGGACGAGGGCGCGAGGCAATCGTCTTGCTTGCCCTCATTATCGCCCCTCGTCGCGCCGTTAACGTCGCCGTCGCGTTCCGCCGCGGACGGCGTGTCTCCCTGTGGCTCTTCGGCGTCCGACGATTTCGTGGCCTCTTCGACCGTGGTCCACGAGTCGAGATTCCCGAACTGTCTCGACGGGGTCTTCGAGAAGCTCGTCGCGGTCGTGGTCGACGTCACGTCGGTCTTCTCGATGAAGGTGGAATCCGACGCCGAGAATTCGCTCGAGGACTCGTCCACCGGATTTTGCGTGTCCTCCGCGACGAGACCCTCCGGCGACCCGGCGATCTCCGACGACACCACGATCTGCGGTGTCTCCTGATCGGCTTCCTCGTTCAGCACGCGGCGCTCTGTGTCGAGAAATTCTTGCGTGCTGGCCGTCTCCGCGGACATATCGGACTGACTGATGACGCCGTCGTCGGAGATGCGAGAGTCCTCCAGCTTCGAGTCGGACTCTTCGAGTGTTTCGCAGGGTGAGAATTTCTCCAGGGGGATCAGCGGCGGCATCTCATCCAGCTTCGAGTCGGACTCTTCGAACGTTTCGCAGGGTGACAATTTCTCCAGGGGGATCAGCGGCGGCATCTCGTCCAGCTTCGAGTCGGGCTGTTCGAGCGTTTCGCAGGGTGACAATTTCTCCAGGGGGATCAGCGGCGGCATCTCATCCAGCTTCGAGTCGGATTCTTCGAGCGTTTCGCAGGGTGACGATTTTTCCAGGGGGATCAGCGGCGGCTTCTCATCCTTCTCCTCGACATGACCGTCTCCGTAGGAATCATTAAGCATATCGATATGTTTGTTTGTGGAAGACTCTTCATTTATCGAAGGGAATTTCCGCTCGATGCATCGATTCTGCGGAAGGAGCGGCGCGTCGAAGTCGTCGGAGAACTGGCCGGCCTGCTGGCCGTCTGAAAGTGACGCCTGCTCGGTCCATGTGTCCGGAATATCGACGTCCGCGTTCTTCCTCTCCGGTTCGACGTCGATGCGCAGAAGATCCGCGTCATCCGGCATCTTCTGCACCAGTTTCTCCTCCCGTTGGTATTTATCCACGGGACAACTCGCAGGAATCGCGAAAGACTGGGAGCTCGAGCCGTCCACGAAATCGCTCGTGACATTACCAGAGTCTGAATCATCAGTGGAAGGCACGACTTCCTTGATCGCTCGACACTCCTCGCTATCGTTGCTAACATCGACAAGCACGTCGCGGCTCGACTCCTGATCGCCCTCGCTCGGTTTCTGAATAATTATCGGCTCTGGTTTCACGACCTCGGCGTGTGGGGACACGTGGCCGTTTCGATGGCCGTACGGTTCCTCGATCAGAGAACAATGCCCGCTCTCGGCCGCTATGAACTCCGCGTTAATGTCGACGGGGTCTTGCCGGCGGTCCAGGACGATCCTCTTGATTGTCTCCGGTTGACTGACGACATTCTCGGTTTCCTCGGCGGCCTCGTCGTCTTCCTGGCTCGAGCAGGAGATCCTCAGCGCCAGCTCGCTCTCTATCAACTCCTGCAGGCTCTTGTCGTCGCTCTCGAGCTCGTTACGCGTATTGTTTGTGAGTACAAGATCGTCGTCGTCGTCGCACAACGAGATTAGTTGGGTGTTACTCGCGGTTAGATCATCCAAATCAATCAAACCGTTGTTAGACTGAACACCGCACACCTCGCTCTTCTTGCTACTTACTACATTGATCGACTTCTTCGTCGCCACCTCCGCCATCGTGGTTCCTCGTGCGATCACACCGTGGACACCTGGAAGGAATTTTGATCGTTTTAGATCACCAAGGAGATTAGGACCTTATTTAGAGACGTATAATTTAAAATGCGCATTTTAATGTATTTAAGCGGCAAATCAGAGACACCTCTTGAAAAATGTTAATGCGATATTATCCTATTAATTTCTTTTATATATTATAGTTGCCTTAATACTTTTATAAGAAATAAATGGGAATAATAAGATAATAAGCTGTTTTCCTGTCTCTCAGCCTCTTTTCCCTTTTTCGCACGCACAAAAAGAGCGTATGAATTTATAGCTGACTGCGGATTAATACAGAGATGAAACTGGGCAACGGGAACGCGAAATGTAGGATCGATAAATAACACTTATGAGCAACCGGTTTCCCTATGTAATTTCGAGCTAGAAAGTGCGAGATAAAATAAAAATTCTTCAGGACTCGCTACTGTGGAGCGAAAAAATGCAAGAAGCTGCGTGTCGAATTAACGTTTTAAGCGACGTAATAAAATAAATTAACGTTTTAATCGATGCGATAAAGGTGATGTTTATTTCGATGAAACGGCGATTTTCTCATATTAAAGCATAACAATACGCGATATAATCACATTCTCGTCAAAAATAAATTATATACATAAATTGTATACATAATACATATTAATATCAAGGTCAGCTTTATAAAAGCGGAATTTTGATAAGGCCAAAATTCCCAAAAATATATAGAAACTTCCATATTTAAATATTTTACAGTCCTCTATGGATTTTATCATACTTGTGAAAAGTAACATTTTTCTAATCACTCTTGATCGTCGGTCACGGCAATTTATGTATATCTCAATATCATCGGTTTTCTATTCGACATTTAATATGGGTATGTAATCTTCTCGACCCGCGCACTTGACTTTCTCCGTATTGGCGTGCAAGGAAAGCTCTTCAGGTACGCGCATGGCAAACCATCTGCTACTCGATGAAGTAGCGTCGGTTTATGATTATGCAAAATAAAGCCCGCGCAAGCGGTCGTGTAAGATCACGGTCGAACGAATATTACAACGACTGCCTGTTGGGCAACTTCTGGTCGGTCCAATAATGCTCGAAATTTGTTACCGCGATATTTTGATGCGATTAGTTCTTCGGGCGATGATTCATATCTTGAATTATAGGGAGATATTCGGCGAAAGAGCAGTAACTGCAGCATGAATACCTGCACATTTTTTTTTTATCGCGCCCATTCATGTTAATTAAATTTGGATAAAAAATGAAATAAAATTAAATAAGAAATTGAAAAAGTAAATCACATACACAAACATTGAAGTATATTATAATCTACAGTAGACATTAAGTGTTTTAAATTTATTTCCCAAAGATATTTAATCTTCTGTGACACGTCTTGTAAATGATGGACAATAATTTTCCTCTTGATAATAGCGATCATAATCCGGAGAGTATTTTCGGAGCTCCGTCACTACATTTAGCACGCATTTCGTGCGTGCTGCGCTCTCGAGGGTCCGCCGGTCGCGCTTACGAAATCGCGGAAACCGTCGCGATGGAATGCGGTGCCGTCTTAATATTCTCATACGCGGATGCGCAGGCACCAAGACGCACCACAGGAGCACCAAGTCCGTCGCGATATTAACGGAAGTTACGCCTCTATAGAACTCGGTCGTGACTGCAGACCGGTGTTGTTGGCCGGCAAGCCAACCCTCCTATTATTAGCCATTCCCGCAACGTCGCGTTTAAGCTTCTGCGACGGAATGCACTTTCAAAATATGAAATCCAAAACTGTTGAAGAATACTCCGACACAGGCGAGAAGTATTTATGACTGCTTTTACATCCAGCATTAAATACTTTAAAAAATAAATTCCAAATCAAGATCTTATCGAAAATAAGAATGGACAACCGTTTCGTTATCTGTTTAAAATTCCTCGTTCTCAAGTTTTCTCCCTCCTTTCTCAGTTCATAATTAAAAAATTATAATGTGCTAATTCGGGTCGCACATCGTGCTAATTAAAAATAGAAAACAATTCTAACAAAAGCACAGCGCCTTTTTTAGCAGTTTTATTTTAAGGCTGTTCTGGCGCTAACATTGTTACATTGAAAATATCGTCGAACTTATAGATTATTTCTATTTATTATCTGAACGTGGTTAAATCCTGAAGCCAACTCTCTAACTAGTTCACGAGTTATTGTACTTCTAATTTTACATGTTTTCTTATGGAAAAACAGTATTATTCTCTTTATATGAATAAAATAATAAAGAAGCAATATTTCTAATACTCTGAAACTCTATTTGTAAGACATTTACATGATATGAGCACGTTCAATGCATATTTCAATTCCTAAAAGTATAGGATTTTATCAATTTCATATTAAAGTAATTTTTAGCTAGTATTGTACAGCCAGAACGTATCCTTAATGAACGTATCCTCGCGTATCTGTCTTCTCGGCCGTTCGGGGCGGCGTAACTCTCTCTCCGGTAATTTGACAAATTCCAGCGCTGCGTATACACACCCCCCAGCCGTAAGAGTTTATAAACAGAGGGGCACGCGGTGGCCGGCTCGATCACGTCGTAAATCGACGCGATGTAAAGGGTTCAAAATTAGAAAGTGACGAGCGATCTCGCGCATCCTTGCCGCGCTCGCTTCCCTTCTTCCCATCTTCGAGACGATATTCAAAATCGCGAGCGAAATTTTTCAGATCGCCAATGTGCGTTTGCGTCCGCAGTATCGCCAATCCAAGTCTCTTTCGCGCGCTGTTTAATTTAATCTCCCCCCCTCCCCCCGTCGGCGTCGTTCTCCCGCGATTCTATCTTGCCTTTTCTCCTCCTCTTAACGTTCTCGTCTAACCCGCTCTCTTTCTCTCTCTTTCTCTCTCTCTCTCGCTCGCTTCTCTTTACCCGACGTTACACCGAGGTCGTTCCTCGGGTTCACGACCGAGACTATGGAGGTACTCTTTCCGTCTCTCTCCCTTTCGTTCTGCGTCTCGCTCTCTTCTTCTGCCTCTTCGTGCCTCTACTCTTCTTCGGCTTCCACGCTTCTCCTCTCGTCCTGCCACCTCTCGTTCTCTCGCATCTTAGCTTCCCTCTCATTTCAACCTCTCTCTATTTTTAGAATGACACACTACCGCGATTCAAAGACGCGCGCTGGACGCGCATCGTACTCGTCCACGGAAAATGTTCTGCCCAAATGCGGCGAGCGAACGAGAGTGAGCGTTATGGAAGCGGAGGAAGAGAGGAGAGCGACGGGAGGGGCAACGAGCCGAGAGAATTTTTACCTCTCTTAGGTCAAGCGACAGGTGCATACAATATGCACCCTGCCGTGCTTGTAAGGTCGAGCCGTAACCCTCGCTCAAGTCGCAGAAAAGTGAAACTCAAGAGGTCGCCAGAGCGAATCGTGAGGCGAAAATAAGCGTTTAAAAGAAAACCTCAGAGGGATAAAGATGGTGCGAAGAAATACGGATAAAAAGTCTCGCGAGATCAGCCCTTTAATCGAATTTAATAACTCTTAATACTAAGAGTTATTAAATTCGAGAGACTCAGACTTAATTATTTTAAAATGATTGATCGAACGTTAAAGGTAGAAAGATTATCGCATTTAAAGTCTCATTGAGGAAGAGGGTTTAATCACACGTTTCGAGAGTTCCTAGTCTATTTTAATTACAACTTTCATACCCTCCGTGTATATATAAAAGTCATAAAAACTTCGTGTAACGTCACGCTAATGAAAGATAATTGATCACGCGAACGAATTATGTTGGGTATATCTCTCTTATAAAAGTCCAGGACCCGCGACGTGCGTTTCACGATGAGATAGAGACGGCGGCTGTAACCGCACAGCAACGCGAATTACCGTAATAAATAGAGCCTTGTTTACGCAATTAAGCTCCATCAAGAAAAATGCCTCGGCGTCGTTAAAGCCGCGGTCCAAATCTCGTATCGGCTCGTGCTTCGCGCTCGCGCGAGAGCGAATCGACACGAGCCGATGAATGCACGCGAGGAGATGCATTGCATATACCGTTGTCCCTTTTCGTGGCCACTTGAAATGTTGCAACCGCATTATGTGGAAGCGCGCGCGCTTCTCCGCTAGGCATACCGATTCTGCGTGCGTGGAAACGCGATGTTCTCTGCGCTCGTAAGAGCCATCCACCGTTCGCACACCCGCGATCCTCCGTGCGCCAGCTACGGAATTCAATTCTCGAACGGTATCGAGAGCCCGCACTTAAATACCGAACGCGGCTTCAATGAGATAATGAGCGTGATTACTTTCAATGAAGTTCACCGGAGTGCCGCTTGAAGGCATTTCTAGTCAATACACTCGCGAGGTGACTAAATGGAGAACATTTTAAATGCTAATTAGTTTTGAGATCTCTCAAGTTGGTACGAGAGAATACAACGACTCTTTATATTCCAATTAACTTCTATGTTTCACTCGACGAGTGATAAGTAAAACGCCCAGAGTTCTCGCGTTCTCTTCATTTGCGGGCGAGACGTCTCGCGGGCTTGTCCCACTGTTAGCCATTTAAATCCACTAACTCGGTATAATGGGAATCGCGCGAGGTGTTAGGTGAAAACAGGCGGCGATTAATCTAAACGATGTGATTTAAGGGATACACTACGCGGCGTTCTTGCCCATGCGGGGAATCATCGTGCCGTGACTACGACCCCGTGTCCTACGAAGATGTAATAGCTTTCCGACCGTAATCAATAATGTAAATTTTACTTCTCCGCCTCGTCCAGAAAATGATGAATAATGCAGACGCTTCTCTGTCTGGACTGATCGCGATAGGCCTTCATCTCGATAACGTTTTAACGTGGATAACGTGGCGCCAGTGATTCGATCTCCGACGATGCTGCGCTATTTTACATATCCGTGTCAAATTAGAACATCGAATAACCGAGCTACCTGCGCATTTCCTTATTCAACGGCTTTCAACAGATGAATCAAAATGTATGCTTCAATGAATTAATTAGTGGAATATTTCGAATATTTCCAGTAACAACAGATGAGGTACAAATGATTTTTTTCTAATAAAAAATATATCTATAACTGGGACATTTTTTGTATAAATAAATAACAAAGAGAAAATCTTAAAAGATTTTTTGTTTGAATGGCTTATTATAATTAAATAAGCTTATACGTAATATATGTTCCTTTTATGTAATAAATAATTATATTTAATCATTTTAATGTATGTAATTTAATATAATAACATATATTTTTTTAAATCCAATTGAATTTAGATGACTAACATTTTAAGAGTGTCTTTGTCAAGAACCCTCCGCGCCATGGCCCTTAAATCAACCCCGTAAAGTAAATCCGCGAAAACGCGGCATACGCACGCACGGACGCGGCCTTCCGCGTGTCTCACGCATGATGTACGCTTTCATTGCACAAGCCGAATGCATAAGGCGCGGTCCCGGTCTGTTCTGCCTTTTTGTCTCCCTCTCTCTCTTCCTGTCGCGGATGTGTGCGCGCGGTGTCCCCTTACAGATTTCTATGTGCAACTATAATTAGGTAACCGACACCGGCAGACTGCCGCCGTAGGAATCTCTGTTAGCCGTTAAGCTATGCCGCGACGGAAAGTGTGGCGCGCGCGAATATTTTCGGCGCGAGGAAAGCCGAAATTAAACGGCCGATGCACTTTTACCACTCGTATACATACTTATCCGGCCTTACCCACACCACGTCTCTTCGCTCTCTTTCTCTCTCTCGCCTCTACCGCCTTTTTTCCCCCTTTTTCGTCACGTTTCCCCTATCCCTTTTATTCCGCCCTCGAGAAACGCGAACGCGAGCGCGAGCGTTTCACGTTCATGTCTCGCGAGCGTTACCGCGGTGAGAAATCTTATATTTTTCTTTTCGTCCCGTACGCGTATTTAAAGCTCAAACTCGTCTCGCCGTTCGGGGAATTTCGCGCGATTATTTCGCCGAATAATATTTTTGCGCGCGACGAAAGCGGCATTTCGCGCTGGCGCGATTCCAGATTCTTATTTTCTCGAAGGGAGAATCTCTTGTAATGCGCAAGACTTTGTGAGAAATGAGACTTTGTGATTAATGCGATGAAGTTCTATGTCAAGGACTGAAATCCGCGATCGATCCGCGACGATCGCGGATAAGAAATGGAGACAGCGGACGGTGCCGGGCGGCGACACATGATCGCGCAGCTTCCGGCTTTACGATTAAATCCGTCGCCTTCCGCAATTTCTATTTCGATCGGCGTATGCGCGAGCGGTACATTTCAGTAGGACGTGCGTCCAGAAGAACGTACAGTTTTACTTCTTTTTTTTTTACTACGCGTTACTCGCGCATAAAGAAATATTTTTCTTATTCATTAAATCGTGGACTGTAACATTTAATTAAATTTCTGCACTTTAATTCGACGTTTAAAGTGAAACGTGAAATTTTTGTCAATTTTACTTTGATTGTTATTATCCATCAACTGCTTCTCGCGAAAACCCACGTGACGGTTTTCGGGAGAAATCGAGAAAAGTAGTTCATTTAACCGCGCACGGTATTTTACACCGAGTATATTTTCGGAGCGCACAAATATTTAGGTAGAACATCCCGGGAGGTGTAGCCGATTCGAATGGAGCAAGAACGTAAAAATGGGATGCAGGCTCTTTCGACGTTGTCGAGACAAAGAGAACACGGCATTGATATACGGCTCTACGAATCCCTAGCTGGCAAGTATAAATGATACGCGAACCGACCTGAGTCTTTATCGTTCGCAGGTGCGGATCCGGAATCTCTCTCGACGTACGTTGAGACACAACGTGACGATCGCCCTCGAAATCTTGAAAGCCGTATTTTTTGTAGAAACTTTTACGACGAGTATTTTTACAAACAGATAAATAACAAACTGTTACGATCATTTGCGAATTAAGTCTCCAGGCTCGGAAACGATTGCACAATTATCTGCATGCTATAAAACTCGCCTTTTCTCTGAAAAAAAATTCACGAGTGACGCTGAAAAAATATCTTCTCTAAAGGAGAGGATATATATAAATATAATATATTCCCTTTCTCAAATTGCTCATCACCGTCGAAACATTCCGGTCTCAATTTCGTAAACAGTTTTCCAAGGTTTCGTTTTATATTTACGCCGGTTATCGCCGTGATTCTCGGCGCTGCACGCCAGGAATGCAGCTGCATTAATCAGATATCGCGCTTCGTCGCCTCGGCTACGATCGGCTCGTCGGCGTTGCTTCCTCTAAATCTGAGAAACGACCGTATAACGGCGTTTCGGCGAGGCGCTAGGCTGAAGGCGCCGGTGAATGCGCAGTTAATTCGCAATAATTAATAATACAAATCGCGCCGAACGATTCCCGAGCGGGCTGGTCGCGCCGCGCCGTCGCGGCGTGCCGCGTACCAGGAAGCGCGACTTTTCGCCGCAAACGAGCGAATGTCCGACAATTGAGTTGGCAGACGTCGCCGAGCCGGGTATGCGACACGCATGTCGCCGCGCGGCATTTACTCGCTCCCGCCCATCACGCGCATTACGCACGCGGGGCGCGTAATGAGAATGGAGCGGCGCGCCGCGATCTTTTACGAAACGAGCTGCGTACAGAAGCCTCTCTCCGAGCGCGCGCGCGCGCGCGCGAGCGCTCGCAGCTGTCGATCGTGAGCGCGCTTTGTTTCGAAAATAGCCGCGAAATTGACGGTCATACTCCCGTGGCTCGCCGACCGCGAAATCGCGCGCGGGTCGCGTGCAGAAACCGCGATACGCGTAGTTTCGCTTGATCGAAACCTCATAAATCGATTGCCCGGCATTCCCGCGGTATGTACGTAATAATAATAATAATGTACAAAACAATAAAATTGTATACTAGACGACATATAAATCGTTTCGAATACCATTTTTTTGCATTGCAGACGAAACAGCGCGTAAAATATAAATGTTAGATCTGCGGCACCATCATTTAATTATTGCCTCAATTATTTTTAAGAGGTATCCTAAATCCAGTTGGATGTCGGAGCAAATTAAATTTTATGTCCTCAGCTACGTTTACTGGGGTGTTCAAGCGGATATAAATTCATTTCTCGATTAGAAGCTAAAAAAAAGTATGTGAAGTCAAACAGTGTCAAGTTTTACACAGCCTGTTGTTTTCGTCAGGCTATCTGAACATTTGGTATGTATATTTCATGAAGAATAGAATATTGCAGCATCTGCATTTTATTGGATCCGCGGAATTAACTTGCAAAATAGATTTCGTAACGATTTACGTCGGACAAAGTAACGGCGGCGCGACTAATTGGCAAACGATCAATTTTTAGAATTAAAATGGCCAATTATAATAATTAAACATTTGTCGTTTCTTATATTAAGTTTCGTTTTATATAAAAAGCTAGGGAGCCAAAGCACTTAAAATGATTAAAAAGCTTTTTAATTCCAGATAGTAAAACGATATTGAACCCAGTAAATTTTTTGGTCATTAAAAGTTCGAGATTTATGGCAAGTTTCCTGTTTAATTTTACACTCTAATACTATAATTATTATTGCTATTCGTTATTACCATTATATCGCGATTCTTGATGGAGCGTCGAGCGGTAACCAGACACTCCGGCTGCATTTCTCGCTATGTAGGGCGCTTTTTTGGAAAGACGCGTCGCGTTGCGTCGCGTCGCGTCGCGTCGCGCCGGCGTGCGTTCGCCAGGCTTTTCCGCGATCCAAGCGGAATGATCCGAGCGGGTACGAAGCGGCGCCGGGATGGGGCTGGTGGTCCGAGCCGAGAGTTGCGCGCGCGGCGAGTTGAACGACCGCGCGAGGAATCGGCATCCGCGGCATTCCGCGGAACGAATGAAGATGACCGAGCGGAGAGGTCCGCGCGCGCGCTCCCGCTCCCGTCAATTACCGCCGATCGCGTATCGCGGACAATGAATGAGAGTCTCACTCGCTTCGCTTTCTCAGTAAGCCGGCGCGAGAAACAGGCGTCGCTACGCCGGGACGCCAAGGTCACCGGAAGCGGCCGGGCGCGCGGGCTGTCTTTCTCTCTCTCTTTCTCCCTCGGCCGGATGCTCGCGAACCGGCGCGAACAATACCGTAAACGGGAGGGAAAAATGCAGGAGAAAAGACGCGCGCGCGCATTATCGCGTTCGAATCCGCGTGCAGCGAGCTGCAGTTAACGGAATATTCTTATGAGAATCGTTCGACTGGCGCGGAAAACACTGGTCTAGTGTTCTCCATCGATATCTCGCCGAACGGCGAAGTCAAATCGAGAGTTCAGCGTGTGAGAATACAGAGATTGGATTATGGACTATATATATTGCGTTTTACTTCGAAATAATTTAGTAGGTTATTTGTAAAACGGACACTAGCTCGACAAGTTGAGCAAAATTAGACGGAAACGGAAGATTTTTACTTAAACTCCTGGGGATCGTTCAATTTAACCGAAACACTTACGTATCAGGGAAAAAGCCGCTGCGTCTCATCATTGTTAAATCATCGTGTCCAAATGGCTCGAGAGTGCCTTAATGGATTCACGGATTAACTCGGGGAATGACTTGGAAAAATATCGGTTTCCGTCAGGATCGGAGGTCCGCGCGCCACGCCACGTGTTGTACATTACAGCTGCATTTCACATGGTCGACGTGCAAGCATGCGTTGCACCACGCGCATTATCTCGCGACATGCGTTTTCGCTCCGAGAAGCGGAAAGCATGTTGCAAAATTTGAAAATGCTACGTCACGACGTGAGCGCAATACCCTCCATTTAATTAAATTTCAACGGGGGTATCTTATTTGCTCGAGTGTCTGCAAAGTGTCTTACGCGAGTCATCTCTCTTCCCTAAGATTCCTATTTTCTTCGTTATCCGTTTCATTTCAAGAAAATTGTAACTTTAGTTTGCAGGCTAATCACAAAATTATTTAAAATCAAACTTTGAAAGAAGGTACAACGCATATAGTCAACTTTCAATGAGGAAAAACTTGTTTTAAATTAAGAAACTTCCGTACATGTGGAAGAAATGAAAGCCTTTGGGATGTTCAGTATCTCGATGTCCGATATCTAGTACGCGAACGAATCGAAGATGGCTCGATCGTGTTTCATTCGCGATCTGGCTAATTCGCCGGACACTCGTACGTGACAGGAAACTTCACAAAAAGCGCTGGACGACGCGGAAGAATGCGGGTGGTTGCAGGTTGCAAAACAGACGAGGACTTCGGAGGCAGCGACGCGCGACGCGCAATCGTTATGCCACGAGCGAATTAATGAAGCGTGCCGCGCGGCGCGGCGCGGCGCGGCGCTTCGCCGGGACGAGAAGAGCGGAGCTCGCGAAAGAAAGTTGATTTCGCAGTCGACGGTAGTCGCATTTTTCCACCGGATTACCATGAGGGAACACCCTCGGTGCCATTTACCGCCGCTTCCTTAGGCGCAAACGTTTCACACGTCCGTTGCCTTTCCATCCTTAATCGCGGTCAATCGTTGTATTAACAAAAAACGAACCGCGAGAGAAAGAGAGAGTTGGATTGATAGAGGGAGAGGTAACTTGGCTCTGTGTCGGAAGATTTACATTTTAAATGCCGAAACACGTTTGCAGAGCAAAACGGTGTAGGCCGACGATGCATAGCATAATGGAGAGTTGCACGATGTTGCATCGGAGAACAGAGATATGCAGCAATATAAACGCAGTCTTGAAACTCGCGAGGCGAGTTCGAGGCAACGTAGAAAAATTGTCAGACTGTTTATATACTGCCGAGATTAACGACGAAAAAAAATTCGGAATTGAATCTTTCATTCTCGCGCGTTCTGTGCGTAAAAAAAAAGAATTTCGATTTATTGATTTAACGATTGTAAGAGGATTCTGAAAAATTCTACTTGTCAGCAGTACACAAATTTTTGTGGACGCAGAAAATAATAATTTCGTCTTAGCGGACTTTCTAACTCCAAATTTTTTTACTAATTTACCGTGTATTCGAAAAAAGTTGGAGCTACGTGATCGGGCGCACGATGGAAGATGAAGAGAGCTTTTGAAGCGCGACACGCAAACGAGAAGAGATCTTCAAGTGGTCTCCCCGCGAGTCGCCGAACTTAAGAACCGAGTAGATTTAAGCGTTCGGGCCAAATAGCCGCCCGTATAAATAGACGCCTGTCCTCGATTTCTCGATGAGCAAATGAACCGGATGCCGAGATACTTAATACCCACCAGATGGTTAACATAGCACTTCGATTCAGTATTGATGAAGCCGTAACGGTGTGAAAAACTTGCATTCACGACGACCGGATGGCACGGGGGCACGTCGAAATCGATTTGCCGAAGAGTGAGCGTTCGATATCTGCCAGGATATCGATTTACGTGACGTTCTCGAGTAGGTTTTCGACATAATGCTCACTTTGTCTCTCACCCATGTTTGTCTCGCAAGAATCGCACTTTCGACAGCTTAATTGACCGCGTTCGAGCGCGAAGTTCAATCAGCTTCTACGTCGCCGACAGTTTCCCCGGTAACGTGGCTGCGGCAGTTGCAAAAGACAACGCAATCGGCGTGGAATGTTTAACAATCTCGAACGGGATAATGTAAATTCACGGTTCCGCGATCGTCGGGGGCTGACTCAAAGCAATCTCGAGTTAACTGTTAACGATTTCTCTCGTATCACCGGCCGCCGTAAAAATCTAATAACCGATAGCCGGCGAGTCGATTCCGCCTAACTGAGTGCCTAACTTAACTGGTTTCGATGATTCACAGCGATAGCTCTCAGTACAAGCACGACGGGGCCGCGGGAAGGTCCGATCTCCGACTCGCGCGAATAATTCGCTGCCTAGAATTTTCGCGCGGGAGAGAGACCGCCGAGTTATTTCCATTACACGGCGCCGTCTAAACGCAATCGCCGGGGTTTAAATTCTACCTGCCACGAGTTGGCGAATATCTCGCGGGTCGTCTTCCTTTCCCGGATACACCGGGGGTTATTGCTGCCGCAGGAGAAACCTGTTTATCACGTTTCCGACCGCGGACCGTATACACGCGGAACGCATGCAATATCGGCGGTATTGTAGCGCGCGTTAAGTAGGAGTCGAACTTAAATCGAACGGAAAATCGATTACGTATACGGAGGAACAATCGCGCGAGCCCCGTAAATCCCGGTTTCTTACGCCAGACCCCGGCGACTGATACCGGCTTCGTCCGCGGCAAGCTTATCGCGCGCGCACTTCTGTCGCGATACCTACACGAGATTCGTTCGCATTTGCGGCGCAGATGTGGCACTAAAAGCCAAAGTCATACTCCGGTGCAACATTAAGCTCCGTGTTTAATTCGCTTAATCTCAAATAAATTATTTCGTCAGGCAGACCGCTGGCATCGCGACATGCGCCGTGTCTTTGCGATAATGTGATAATAATCGCCACTTGGCAGTTTTACTAATATTATTTCACGCGACGTATATTGCCACCATGTGTGTGTTTGGAGATTCGCTGAGTAATCTGGAATCTTTCGAGCGTCTGAGGTAGCGTTATGTCCCCCCCCCCTCCCCCCTCCCGATGTTAAAATATTCGCCGATACACTTTTGAATAGCGATTACGTTTCGCAATCGTGGATTTAGAGATCGGGACATTAATTCTAAAAATACAAGAAAAAAAAAGCGTGCCATGTGCCAATCACATCGTGAAATACCAAGCTAATTGTTCTCGCAGTGTGTCAGTGGCATAGAAATCGCGGGTCGCACCGGTTTCGATCCTCGAACTGCTCTATCTATATGCTCTCAAGTGGCTTTTTTTTTTGCCGCGCTCCCAGCACCGTGGTAGACACGCGGCGAATTGCATTGTCGTCGCGGCGAAGTTCCGTTTCGCGACTATCGCGGCGGACTCACGGATGAACCTGCATTTTCTCCGGGGTTATTGTGCGCGACATTATTCGCGTAACAGGTTTTGCGTTATTTCACGCTCCTACAGGCCTACATTCGCATAATAACGACGGTAGCCGCCTCTCTTGACGTAATACACGCATACCGGCGCGCCAATGATGCTATCTTTGGGCAATTTCCTCAGCGCGCGCGCGCGAGAGAGATCGCTCGATACACGAATTAATTAAACGCGAATTGGGTAACGCGGGAAAGCTCGCGGGGTTTTTAATTGACGACGAACGACGATTTTCTAACGGGCGCGATAAGCCGCGTCTCCGATTAAATCTCTCGGGACAATGCGCGAGATAAATTTGTCGCGCGATGTGCTAATATTTTAACGTGAAATTTAATACGAAACAGTTCTCTGAATCCGAAACCACGCAATTAATTTCAGTGTCAATTGTTTCATGCCAGCGCGCTCCGATAGAATTCTTATCCATTTTTATTACCAACGTCTCACTTTATACTGTTATCATCGTTGGTTTAACTTTGCTATCTCTCATCGGATATACCGATAACTTCTAATCGTGGAAAAAATAGACCCCGACCGTTGCACTTCCGAGTCGGTCTTTTGTCCTAAATGCGGCCGCTGGCACGGGCGTGCCGTCTTAAATTAGTCGTACGATCGTTGGCACGACGGCGCTATACATAGGTTTAATTAAAGACTCGGCAATTGCACAATCGCGGCGCGGCCTCTCCCGTCACCGCTTTGTCTCTCACGAATGGATATAAATTCTCTACCGGTGCACATTACACGGCCGTGAACGCGGTTAATTACCCGGCGCGAGTCAATCAACGATACTCGCGCTCGCACGGAAGAGGCGAAGCCCTCACGGCCGCTTCTCTCTTTCTCTCCGTGCCTCTCGCGAAAGGCGTGAAAAAGTAGCGTGCCATCCGGACCGGCGATGCGTGCACGCGCATATCTTCGTAAATCAACGGCAATTGATACGTCGATTACGTCTGGCGGACCCTCGCATTAGCGCGGTGAGATGAAAACGCGCGGGCCCCTCCTTAAAACAATTATTACGTTGTAAAAGAGATGCGGCGGCGGTGACCGCAGCTGCTTTCACCGGATTTACTTTGTATCGCGTTTATACTCGCTCCCGTTGCCCTAATTTACGAACACGGTTCTGCTCGGCGCGGATCGTTCTCGTACGAATTCGTTTACGTAAAATAAAAAAAAAAATAAAGCGAGATGCAATCTCCATGCGTAACGCAGACAACATACATTTCGCGGTTTATCAATAGCGAAGCCGATCCCATTACATCGACCCACTTACTTCCGCCTACAACGCCCAATTAGAATTTCGCGAGAGCAACGAGGTTTTTTTCTTTAATGAACCTGCTTATTACGCGAACGTGCCAATGTTCGCGCCGCGCGCCGGTGTTATCGATGCTGCGATCGCGTAGCCGTATGTACATACACGCGGTTCTCCGCGCGGACGCACTGCGTCAGCGAACCACCCACGACTCACGCGAGGCGTCGACGAATCTTTCGAATGCGTCATAGCGCGGCCACAAAGTCGGACAATCGAGGGGCAGCCGGCACGGAGGCGATTTTACACGCGTGCGTGACTTTACGGCCGCGCGGATCGCGCGCTCGCGGATCAGAATGAACGCCCAGGAAGTGGAGCACGCCGACGGCGCAGCGGCGGCGGCGCGAATTCGCGTTGCGTTCGTCGAGGGTTATCGGTTCCCCCAGGTCGATAAAACCCACGCTCGATAATTCGAAGCACACGTGGTTGTTTAACGGCAATCCGCGACAACCGGCCGCGAAACCTTTACGACGATCTGAGATGGAATCGCAGACGGTAACATCCGTTCGTGCGCGCACGCTACACGATGACGACAGAATCGGCGAGCATCGCGGAAAGCGATTTCCTCGCGTCCTGGCAAGAAGAGACGATTAGATTGCGTCGGCGACGGTGTAATTTCGCGGCGAAGCGGAAAAAAATTGCAGTGCCGAGAAGAGTTCACCACGCCAGATAGTTAATATTCATGGTAGCAACAATTAATGTTATTAAAAATAATTACCAGCTGTAATGAAGAGGAATATATAATTAATTTGACATGCGCGTATGCGTCGAAACTGAATCTAACGCATTGTCTTCCCGGCGCGTTACTCGATCCTTGTACGCTATAACGCAAGGTTGTTTCTGCCGATGCAACAATATAACAGTATGATATTTTTGTAAACGTACTATCCGAATAAAATTAAATTAGATCTTAAATTAGACAAGTTCTTATAATTAAATGCAATTTGTATGAAACGGCCAGGCCGATAATGCGAGGAAAGCAATGATACAGCCCCGCTAGATGCATTAGCAGCTTCACACTCGAGCGAATACCGTGTGGAACGCATCGGGCACATTTCACGGGCGATGGTGAGCGTTAATATTGGCGTATTAATAGCGTACAAACGTGTGAAGGTGATATCGTGCCTTTCCGTTTCGTTCGGTATGCAATTCCCACGAATGTCACGCCGGCGAGTAAAATTCGTTTCACTCGTTTCGTTCGCGGCAACGAGACGTCGGATGCTATCGCCACATTTTCCCATCCATCCCCGTAAAACTCATTAAGATATTAATACTCGCGGGGCAAACAGGATCGCGGCCGCGAAGCCAAGCGGTGTAGGTTTCTAGAAAAAGGCCGAGTCGCAAAACGGCCGACATCGACGAACCGTCTAACTGGCCTGCCCATAAATTAAGGAAAAGCAATGTTCTCCTCTTGCAGGTCGGCGATTATTATCATCGTGAAATAAGCGGCGGTGAAGTCACGCCGGAGCAACGGCACGAAAAATCGTTTTCGAAGATCGCTTGCGCGGATCGTAGGATCGGAAGATGCGAAGCGGCTATCCCTCGAGCGAGACCTAAAGAGGAAAATAATCGAATTTGTTTTGAAATGCAATATCGAGATGAAAGGAAAATGAATTTTTGAAGAATCTTTAAATTCTTCCATCTTGGCTTTTCCTTCATTATTTACCTATAATTTATTATTTTTAATTGAATTTCAGCTTAATTAAGACTGTTACATTTTCGAGTGACGTCATTTTCGGAGTAATATATCATTGACATGCGCAATCGCGTGGCATTTATTGATGAACGCTCACTGGCGCCGATCTGACCGCGGAAAAAGACGCATTATGACGCGGTGACTTTGGAGAAATATTTTGGAAACAATGTGCTTGAACAGCGTTTTAAAATCTTATCTAACAAATTCACTTGTTTTTTAGGAGTAGACGTAAGAAATTACACATTAAATATATCTATTCGTAAAACGATGTAAATATAAAATTTCTTCTGTAATATCAGAATATTAATACAAATATAGAAAATAAGATCAGAATGTAATACAAATATATAAAAATATTGCATAATTTTGCTGTTACGCTATTAAAATGTAAAAAAAATATAGTTGCATTCGATGCGCTTATGTAAGTTTGCTTATGTCAGTTTGAGTGCCGGTTTTATGGTCGGTGTGCCGTAGGCACACCTTAAGATGATCGATTAGATTTCGAGATTGACCGAGAGACCACTTTATAGCCTAGCAACGTTTGAAAGCATCAGATAACGCTCGGTTATCGGCCTGCATGATTCACAATTACTGTATTAGTGATAATAACGAAAGAATTTTAAAAACAGAGAAAATAAACCCGAAGAAAGGCGCGCGCGGTAAAAACTAATCGGCAAGAATACGATCCGTTTAATTAATTCTAACTAAATCTTCGCTGATCTGACATAATCTGTCTGCACTAAAATCACGTGTTCTCCGAGAAGGAGACGGCGCTGACCGGCGTCAAACGAGCGCAACGCGAGGGCGATTAATTCGAGGAAATAATGCAACAATTGAGAAAGACTGATTTGACGCATCGAAGACGACCGCGTCGGAGGCAGCGGTACGGAAGACGATGATGCGGAGATTCGCGCGGAATGCGTCGACAACGACGAGGGGAAAGGGGTGCACGGTCTCTTCACGTCGCTTTTAATTGCGGCCCTACCGCCTGCGACATACTTCTTTAATCGATAGACCGTTATATCGGCTCTGCGACGAGCGCGGCTTCTGTATTTCGACTCATCGGCCACGATGGGATCGTGAGACAATCGTGACACACTGCAGATCATCAGAATGAAACGACGGACGAGCGTATCTAAGCAGAGCGATGCGTGATCCCAGGGATCAATAAAAAGCTGAAGCGAGCCAGCGGAGCCTTCTTGCGATCCCTGAGCTTTCTTTTACGAGCGGATTGACGTTAGCTTTATTAACCTGCCAGTTCCTGTTATTATTCATAGATTCTCGGAATTTCTATTTCAGGATCTAACGCTAACGCTAACATCTGAATTTAGATGACAGAATAATCTTGGAATAATTAAGACAACACTCGCGCGTTCGCTGGAATATCGCACGGATACATAAATGTATTTAGCTTTTAACGTGCACGTTTGTAGTTATAAATATTTGCGGCATTATCTTGGATCGATTCGTGCCTTTTTCGCCCGCTTGGATCGCAATCCATTCTCAATTGTTCGAACGCGCACGAATATGTGTTTACGGCGAAGGGGCAAGAAGTAGCGCGTTTTGCGTACTAGGTTTATGACTCCGTGCCTAAATTTACGCACGGCAGCTCTAGAGCGTGTGCACGCAGCCTTACGGGATCCCTCTGTATGTATATCCGGGATTCTGAACAAGTGCTGCGCGGTCGCGCTTACGTAGGTTGAACGAGAGCCAGGAAGTTTTCGGTGATTTTCTCTCGAAAGTACACACGGAGGTGCGAAAATGTCTAATGGTATTCGTGGAAGCACTTTTCAGAGACTTGTGCGTAGATCCGGCCGATCTCCAAAATCATCAATCCAATTTAGAATTTATTTTAGAAATCTGAGAAATCGTTTTCTATTTAAAGATAATCACAATCGAAACGTAAACATAATAAATTATTTCTGCCCTAATAAATCTTATACTTATCTTACACTTAATTTTACACTTAAATGTTATATACTTTGTGCGTCATAATTAATTTTATTATTTATATGACAACTCGGATCAATCCTGGTTTCTCTAAATCAATGGCAGTACAGTCTAAAGTATCGCCTTTGTTCATTTATGGCCAACGTGTGCCCGATTCCACGCTAATCCATTACGTCGCTGTCGAATGAATCAGGGCAGATGCATCACTGTCTCGCGATTCTCGGCGATTAGTCAGTGTTACCGGTTTCGAGCGTGTCGGGTCTTCGATCGAAAGAACGAGGCCCATTTACGAGGCACAAAACAGTGGAGGGATCGCAAATCGCGCGGCTTCGACAGAAGCTTCAAGAGTGCGCGCTTGAATAGGATATAATTGCAGCGAACCAACGAACGGATCGCCGTAAAACGTCGCGCAGAGTTTCTTTTTTCGCTCTGTCGTTTGTTGGTGCTTCGTGCAGTGGTACCTTGCCATCTGGTCGCGGCCAGATTCTACCAAAACCACGACGGCTATGAGTCACTCCGCGCGGTCCGGTTAGGTTTCTGGCAGTCGGATTTATCCGAGTCTGTATAGGGCGTCGTGCATGGGCGTAGTCAGAATTTCATCCAGGGGGGTGGTGCAAATATTTATTCCCTGCATCGTTCATTTTCATAAAACATTGCAAATCCTCTGTAATCTTTTCATTCTTGATTATACCCCGATAGAAGATATACTCAGATTCTGGCTTTATTTGCCGGATTTCGTAGATTACATTACATATGCATCAGGTGCATTTCCTTACTTTTTTCCAAGTTACTTCTCTGTATTAGAGAGAGGAGGCAACCGCATGTGAAGAGTTACCAAGATATTGTCAAATCTTAAAAAAAAATCCTAAAGAGAAACTTCAAATTCAAATGTAAATCTCTCTGGCTTTAAAATCAATCTTCTGAAATCTTGAAGAAGAGGCAAAGAGGCTCGAATACATTGTTGTGATGTTTCTATTATTCATAAGTCACGCACTTCCCGTGAAGTACAGGTACCCCCCGTTTCATTGTTGATCTCGCGTCGCGCTTGAATTGCAACGAGCACCAGGACTCCCGCGAGAACGGCTCGTTCCCGATTCGTTCCATCTTTCCTTTTTGCCGTTACATAAAATGACATCAGGAAACTCCTCTCTACCTCCTATCATGTATTATGCATTGCTTGCCGAGAGTCCTTTGCAACTAATAGCTAATCCCGGGCGTACGAGGTGCCTTTCCATTCGAACGGGCGTCGTGACGAGGAACTGTATCTTCCACGATTTAATCTGGGCGGTGAATCTTTCCGCGCGAACAGTCGCTTTCGATCTACGCGGGCATGCAAAACGGCCGGCCGGCCGGCCGGCTGTTTTTTTTTTTCGCAATACGAGCTCGAATCCGCCGTGCGATCGCTCGCGGCAACAAACGTTTAAAATAACTATAAGCCACGGAGAGCGGCTCGAGAAATCTTCGCGGTATTTCTTCGATGACTGTAACACGACCAAAACAGCAAGTTCTCCGAGGAAATCCGTCTTTGAGTGCGATCAAATTATTGATTCTAGGTTGTGAATAATTGCACGACGAGAATAAGATAAAATTGCTGTGTAATCATTATCAATTTTGCTTCAATTTATACGATAATAACTATAAAAGTAACCTAGTTTTAAGTTTTGAAATAAATTTATATATTCAAGAAGCTTTTATAATTAAAAGATGGAATTTCGACTGAAATGAATCCGAATATAACCCGATAGGGTTATATTCGAATAATAGTTCTCGATATATTTTTTTGTTTTATATAGGTAATTTTTGTAATTAATGATCGAAAATTTATTTGTCCATAATAACGATTATTTAAAAAAATTTCGAAGAACGTTTTATTATTGGCGGATTGACGTACATATAAATTGTACCTATACTTTTTCGTCAAAACTATCACTTCGGAACACTACTTTGAAACACAATATGTAACGTGTTACTCATATACCCTGAAACTTCTTGGTTACAGTGAATTCCGTTACTTTGCGCGACACTTGCAAAAAGTAAAATGGACCAAGAGACACCCATGTCAAACGATGACAGAAATTGGACCTGCTCCTGTTTCGGAACGCTCGGCGCCGAAAATAGAAACATCTAGTCCCTAGAATTCCGGCGGCTGATTGCGCGATGGAATTGCAGAGAAAACACTCACGTTTGCACATATATCATTGAATCCAGAGCCGTTGAGATTTTATTCTAACTTATTAAATGTTAATGAATACACACACACACATGCACACACATCCCAGTGAAAAATGGTTGGTCAAATCGATGACGAATCGATACCGCATCGATGTCGTTTGCGTCGAAAAGGCATCACGTCGATGTCGCGTCGATGATCTTTTCGATCATCATTTCTCACTGGGATGCGACGCGCTCTAAAATAAACCGTTTAACTCCAAAACAGGGAATTCTATTTCTCAAACAAGCACTTATGTTATTTAAAGAAAGGAGATTACGATATTTACCACGTGTGCCTCTATTTCCGAACATGGCTTGGTAATACGATTGTTTTTTCGTAAGCACCTGTTCCGACAGAATTAAAGCGATGCGAGCACGCTAGACCGTCACACTACCATAGCCTCCACGGTTGAGTCAACGCGAAACACTTCCGTTTGACGAGGACCACTCCGTCGGCCGAAATGCATGCGTGCTGATTCACCCTGTACGCTCTCCACGCAGATATCCCCTCCCTTCGGATTGCAGCTAACGAAAATATACCGGGTGTGCGCGGAAGATTTCGAAGATCCTTACGTAATCCGAAGCCGTAGAGGATTATTTCGTTATTAGACGCGGCTTCGCGTAACGGCGAAAAACGGCAGTTTAAGAGCGGCTCAATCGTGCGGGAATACTTTTTAAAAAAATTTATACTAAAACTTAAAAAAAATTGAGAGATGTCTCTAATGAAAAATATTTGTCTCTATTTATTTGTGTTTTTCGAACGTAGAGATTTTAAATCACATTTCGAAGAAAGAAGCGCAGTTTCAAGTTGAGTAAGAATACATTTAGGCGGCTCAGAAACCGTAGAAAGATTGTAATGACGTTAATGCAGCTCCATCAATCAGATATGTCAGCACCGAATCTAATATAGATGACAGGTAATTTAAATGTATACACGAATCTTTAACGCAATTAAATTACAATACAAATTAAATTATTCGTGCATAATTACAATTGATAGAAAATATTTATTATTTATTCTATTATAATCAAGTATTAATGTTACGATCACTGAAGCATAATATTATCGCGCTTGTCAATGGCGTGTAATAGTACCGTGTTACTCAGATAAGATAATCATCGATAAATGATGGTAACCCACGTCCCTTTATCAGAGTGTACTGCATTTATCTTTTATAATGTATTGTTTATTCAAGATTCCTTACATTCCTTACATTGTTTATTCAAGATTCCTTACATTCTTCATATCCTATGCTATATAACAATTTAAGAAACGCGCTCCTGTTATTGTGAAATGGAAAAAATATTGATATATTTATAATATATGATTATAATTAATGATATTAAATTTTTCAAAATTTTTATAAAATATTTAAATCATAAAAATCTTAAACACATTTTAAAATTATTCTTAAATAATTCAGAATAAACACAGCAATGATGCTTGAAAGATGTACTTTTATACACAATAACGTATCCGATAAGTAAATTAAATTGTGACAAAAAGGATGAGAAATTTCTTTCATAAATTATCAAGTTTTAAAACTGTCGTTCGTCCTTTATTTTTGGAAAGACAAACAGCGCAAAATTCGACTTATCTCTCACATTATTTAAACCTGCATTGCGAAAGGATATGGACCACGTGGCTGGCTTACGGCGCCAACATGTGCTGCGATGGTCTTTATAAAAAGATCACGGTTTCATCAACTCAGCTCGAGCACAGAGAAACCAGAAGAATTCTAGCGCGTTCTCCACGCGTTTACCTCATCACCATGAATTCTCGCGGCATCGTTAAGCCTCGATAAAATCGAGCTAACAGTTCGTTAATTGATAGGCACGAACGTAAAGCAGGCGTAAATTTCTCATTACCGCTCTACGCTTGTTATAGTTCGCGATCTACGATGTTCTTTTCTATGATGTTTAAAACGTCGTGCAGGACGCGAGCATGATAACTGCCCGTATGCACGATCTAATAACAGCATAATCGCACGTGTGAGTCATAAGTCAGATGTAGCGTGCCAGGATGAGAAGCCGGCTTGGAAAGCATTCCCGATGACGGATTTCTTCCTATGTGAACAATCTAACAGATGAAACCTCATTACTTAAACTTTTTCTATATCGTTACCTCGAGAATCACTGCTCTTCTTTTTTTCAATTTGATATACATTCATCAACGGTAATTTGCGATCTATGACAAAATTGTGAGATCAAAAAAGGAAAAATGCGTCGGTCTTTGTGTTTTTCACAAGTTTCGATATTAGGAAAGAAATAAATGAAAACATATTAAGGCGATTAAATTAAGAAGAAAAATTCAAAACAATGGAAATTATGGCGAATGTAAATTAGTTAAATGGCATGGGTCCCGAAGAAAGTGGTGATTTGTACGTAAACTTTATGTAGACGAGAATCGTTCCACGTAAAGTATTTGCTAATTTCAGCTTTGACCGCAACTCACAGAAGATCATATTTCTTTGGTCAAAGCGCTTCCGCCAACGATCTATGAGACTACAGTGTTAGTAAGGAAGTGCTTTAATGGAGAATGTGAAAAGAGGAAGAACAAGAATTGCTTTCAGACATTGCTTTACGATATCACGAGACATGATGTAATGAAACGAATGAAACTTTTCAAATTTTCAAGCTAAATTTCTGCTAAATTTTTTACATATGTTTATCGATCTCTCTAACATTTTTATAATTCTAAAAGTATTTATCTATTTGGTCGACACTATAATGAATATCGGATATTTGAAGTTAATGAAAGTCAAAGACAAACCTTTGAAATTCTAAAATATTCTTTCAGTCGTCTACGTCCAATTATATAAATTCGCTCGCAATTGTTTTGTACGCGTCGCGTTTTTAGAATTATTATTTTTTTAAATTTTATTTAACAAAAAATTAACTTTCCTTCTAACTTTTCTCTATATTTTCTTCCGTGCTAACGATGGCATAGATCGCACGAGCGGCGAAGTCACGGAAGAAAATACAGTGTGTCACCCACTCACTTTCTCTGCCTTCGGCATCTATTTGTACATGTGCCGCATTTCCCTCTTCCCGTCGTGCAATCATTGTTGCAGCTAACGCGAGGATAAATTTTCCGCGGAATTTGACAAAACATATCTACGCGTGACAGACATGCTTTGGTTCCATCTCTTAGCCAGGAGAATATTTTTATCTCGCTCATTCCAGCGGAATTTATTAACGCACTCGAATATTTGTTAGCGAGGACCGACGTAACATTTCGAGACGTTTATTAGCTGTCTAACTATGTTCTTTTTGTCTTGTCGAACTCAAAATAGAACGAATGAAATCTATCGTTGTGTTTGAAAAAATATATATACGTGCTTCGAGGACGATTTTCAAAGTCGTAAAACTATTCCCCGCTGTTTTCAAAAATAATGCGATAACATAAAATCGCGTTATTTTTAATATAGCGCGGATTAAACGGTTCATCGGAAAAACAGACGCTTCCAACATGAACTTTCACGCAATTCGTTTGCTCGATACGATTTAATCGCTGAAAACTCTCAGCAGACGTGCCTCACTGGTAATTACGATGAGTTGCACCGCACTTAAAGCCATTTCGTCAGACGCATTCTAAACGGGGCTCGCAAATAGGAGGCGGTATATTAATGTTTCCGCGGCAAATTGCATGGAAAAAGAAGACACGCGGCCAAAGGAAGGAAAACAGTAAGAACTCATTGCAGTTGGCAACAACGTCGCGATGAGCAGTGTAGTAATTCATCGAGCCTCGTTCGTTAAATCATCATTGACCTTTTTAATTGTTGTATTATTCATTTTTCGAAAATATACCACTTCAACTCTGAAAAAAGCATGTTAAATCAATATTCGAAATAAGTCTTGAAGTATTGTTGTCTCTTTTCCGTTCAGATAGCTTAATATATAGGTACGTATATAAAACTATTTCTGCCAAATTATCAGAACGTAACCAATAAGACATAAAAATTATTTGCTAATTTTTTGCTATTTTTTGCTTTTAAAAATAACTTTTTTGCTTCACCTTTTAAAAAGTTATTTAATATTGAGCTATCGAGCCTCTCGTAACTTTTTAAAAACTAAAGCAAAAAATAGCAAAAAAATTAACAAATAATTTTCATATCTCATTCGCTACCGTTGTGATAATTTTTGCTCAGATAGCTTAATATACAGCTAACTTAAAACGAGATATTGGTTAAGATGCGGAGGATATTAAATATCTTGCTTGTATCATCATTTCTTTTTAATGGAATGTGTGTTAACTTTAGTTAATATTTGATAAGGTGTATCGTTTAATGGTAGCTTATCAAATATGTACACTGATAGCTACGCATCCTCGGATTGATCACAATGCGCGTTATTGTGCTCGCGGCTGCTATCGCTTCCTACGTTATTTTTTTCTTTACTTGCACGACATATTGCACAAGACAATCGCGTGCTCCACTTTCATGTGCGAGAAAAGCGATCGGCGAAACCCGCGGTATTTTGAATATGCATAAGGACTATGTACTAATTTCTTTTTACGCTGAAAGTACGGATGTTAAATTGTTCCCCACTTGAGTCGGAAATTTAGACGCAATATTAGCAGTTAATTATTCACAAATAAAATATTTAGTCAGTATAGTTCTGCTGTAAAACATTATATAAAATTATAAATATTACGATTGAATAATTTTTTTTCTTTAAATATTACGTTGCGAAATAAGACTTGCTTCTGAATTCTTCGGTAGTTCTCGAAATAAACAGCAACTTCCTGAGCGTACGCGGAAAGATAATCCTGCGGTGAGATATCGCAACATCCGCGCCAGATATGTGTCATCAGAATGATGGAAACGCGCCGCGACTTATCAAGAGAAATTATTTTCGTTTCTTTCATTCGTAAAATATTCGGACTCTCTCTCTCTCTCTCTCTCTCTCTCTCTCTCTCTCTCTTTCTTTTCTTAGTAAAAATTTATCGTAGAACGAGCTAAGAAGCTATATCACGTCGAGTAGTGTCCCCAAGCGATCCGAGATAATTTTTTTCGCGAATCGCATTCTTCTGGCTGCGATATGCGGGATGCATCGCAATGCGTCGTTCATTCTCGTTAAGCCCTTCTATCAACCGGGGTCACGCGGGCTTCTTCGCGGTTTATTTTCACGCCGATGACTCACGGCGAGTTCGTTACTCGCGAAACACCGCGCGTTCTTTTTTTTTTACGCAGCGAGACGTCGCGCGAGACAGGCCATATCCCGTGCACTCGAATGCATCGATTCATGCCAGATCAGCATTGTATCGTAGAACAAAGAGAACATCGCCACGAAACTTTCCTTCTCTTCTCGGTCGACTCCTTAATGAAAACGTCGGAATTCTCAGCTCACAAGGGGACGTTTCATATTGCAAAAGTGATATCAAGAAACTAATGTTACTAGTTGAAAGATGATCTTTCAAAGATTACGTTTGAAATAGGTTTTCTAGATGGTCAAATCTTGGGATCCTATGGATTCTATACCCGACTTGGACTGGAACGTGTTTAGTCATTTTAACGTAAACACCAAAATATCTTGAAAGCAATGTATTTAAAAAAAAAATGTTCAAGTAAAAGTTGTAGGATTTGAAGGCCATCAGATGAATTACTTAAATTTTAGGTCCAGGGTTCACTTTGGGTTCAATATTTTTTAAAATATGGTTTTTTCAGAAATGACAGGCATTTGAAGTCACAGTTGCATTTTTTGCTAAAAAATAAAAAGTTTTTTTTAAATATTGAAAAATCCTTACGTACTTCTCTAGGCATTTTAATGTAGATTAAAAAGAATTTTTTTTTGTTCTAAGTCAAAATATATCGACGCTAGATGTCAGGCCCTGAAGCATCTCCAAAAAAAACTGTATTAGATTCCGTGTGGTATCACCGTCATTTTGGATTGAAAAAATAGAAAAAAAATTTTTAAGTACCTTAAGATATGTCGTATATAGTGCTTCAATTCGATTTTATATTAAATTATTTTTTATACTAAAAAAAATTCTTAAATTTATTGATGTTTTTAGGCCCGCTACTGTGGCCATACTCCTTAAAATGGCTAAACATGTTCCAAGTCAGGTACAGAATTCGTAAGATCCCAAGATTTGACCATCTAAAATATTTATTTCGAACATGATCTTTCGACTGATTAGTTTTTTTATATCACTTTCGCAATATTTATGATATTTACGTCAATCTGTGCGACAATAAATTACGATAAGATTAAATAATCTCGAAGGTTCATTAATTTTTGGCGATTTCGATCGACGTAACATATAACATCAAACATAGAAAATCTTATTATATGTATCTTATTGAACGCGTAACTTTACCGCCCATCTTCAATGAAGATAATTCTCTAAGCAATAATGCGCAATTTAATTAGCATCCCAGTGAGATATCTCTCATCTCTCTTACGCGTCTATTCGAAGGCCATTGTATGCAATGGAATGTAATGAGTATTGTCTACAATGAGGCAACATTTTTAGCGCATTGTTTCGAAGAGAACGTGATAAAACATTTGCAAAAATGATTCGAAAAACGCGAATACAAAGTATAACAATGTAACGTGAAAAATGCGAACGAGGCAGAAGACAAATCTTTTGTTCAAGCAACGTGAAATATTGCCGATGCAACTTTCTCCGAATCTACGAATGCATTCGCGCGCCAGTCGCGTGTTATTTCCGCTATTAGATTCCCGCTCTCGTTCTTTGCATCTCGTTATTGTGCGTCTCGAATTCCTCGACCTTTTTCTTTCCAGGGAAAAATCGACCGTGCCAAATTAACCGGCGAATCTGCGGTCGGAGGAACACGCCGTTGCGTGACACCGCCCGTGCACGACTGCATTAGCCCTTCGCCCTTCGTATTTCGGTTGTGGGAACGGACGCGCGCCTCGACGGCAACGTTCGCGCGTGGAATGCGTGAGTGCACACATCTACAATTGTCGTGAAATTAATGCGGGCGTTTCACGCATTAATTATCGCGATCGCGCGGGCCGGATGCGAGCGAGTGAGCGTGCGCGCGCGTATCTTCTCGCGCTGGAAATTCGAAGCTCCTCTGGGTCGACGGCCTTCCCCCGCGTCAGGTCCAGGGACAAAAGGTTCTCTGTGTGTTCGGGAATTCTTGCCCACCCTACCCTCCCGTTCTCGCGCCGAACACCGATGCCCGAGCTCTTTGACGTCTCCCTGACGGGTTCCCGGCGACTCGCCGAGAAGAAAATGAAAGTGCATCCGCGCGAGTGCACCGCGTCCCTACAACGACCCGTCAGATTATTCGTCCCTTATCTATGCTAATTACCGGCGAGTCTGCCAATTTGTCCCGAGCACGACGACGCCCGTCGTTAATAAAGACGCGACTTTTGTTCCTGTCAGATGTGATTGAAAGTCAGCGAGAGTTGTCACGCGTGCTTTTCGCACGGGACGTGCCTGTTTACAAACAGCCGTATTATTCGCCTATTACACGAGAGAACCATCAACCGTCCGCGTGAATAAATCTAAATAAATAATAAGTAAATTCGCACCTGTGAAGACAGACGAAAGATAGCCGGGAGGCAAATCAACTATATCGTTCGATCTTGTCGGAAGATTGATGAGCGTTGAAATATTAGGAGCAAAACAATAAAGAGAAATAAATTTCTTCGAGCAAGGAAAGCGTCTCTTCAAGAAGCGGCGAATACCTGACACCATCGTGTTCCCTGCCGTTCTAAATTTAAGACGCTACCGAAACATATCTTCCGGACGTGACGCGACGCGACGCGTTGGTCAGAACCCGGAAAGAACCAAACCGCATTCGGAAAGCGTCGAGCCGGCTTGCACGGCGGAATGTGTGAATTGCGCGCGGGATTCCAGCCGGCTGGGGCTTGGAAATAGCGACGCGACGCGTCAAGGATTCCGTACGCGGGCCGCACCGTTTCCGATCGGTCACGTTCGGCGACGGCATCCCGGCGCGGCGCGTTGCAGGTCCTCGTAGGTAGGTATAGGTAGGCAGGCAGGCAGGACGGAGAACTCTCGCAAAAGGGAGAAGCGCACACGAGGCGAACCCGCGCGCGTGCATATGTGCGATAGGACAGGACCGGACGACCGACCGCTCGTCGGCTCCGCCGAGAACGGGCCGCACGTTTTCAGCACGTGCAGTAACCGTAAGCGAATTTCACCACGAGGTAAAGGGTCGCCGGCAAGGTCGGCACCCGACGTGTGTGCAAGTGTATATATATATATGTCTATATATATATTGAAAATAAAATGTATAGAATAAAAAAACGCGCGTATGATAGTACGATACTACAATACAACTCTACAGATTTCTTGGATTTAATCTTTGGACGCGTAAGAGGATTTTCTGAAACCTTGCAGTATCTCTTCTTTGTACTCTTCAAGTACTTTCAAGTTTCCTTTCGGATAATTTTTAAAGAAACTTTAACAATCTTTTAATTAAAAATGATCGAAATCGTTTTTCAGCTACTGGAGGCTTTGCAAAATTTATTAGAAAGTAATTAACAGCCGACAATTAAAACAGTATCTTATCTTATTAAAAGATGCAGAAAACAGATGTGCATGACTGGCTCTTACATGCAAACAAGTGATAAAACGATCAAGAATGACGATAAATGAATTTCCCGAAATTCACGCATCGACTCTGTCTCGTTCGCCAGACGTTCGAAGACGGTCGAAGAAACCGGGCTTACTCGCGTCGAATCTCGATGAAGGAACGGCGACAAGTCCCGGGTGCAAGAGGACAGGGCAGATCGTTATTTTGCGGCCGTCAGACGGCCGTATGTAAATCACCGTCCGCCGAGAGGAGACTTCGGAGGCGATCCACGATCGCATCGCGAGAGAAGCCGTACGCGAGTAACTGGGACGGCGATAAAGGTGACTCGCTTTCAACGAGGTCGCGCTCGTGCACGCGGTTTCGCCGCGAGAGTTTCCGATCGATCGACCCAATCATCGGAGGAGGCGAAAGGACGCTAATTCAGAACGAATTTCATCGACCCCTCTTCGAGGATCCTTCCTGCTCGAGAAAGGTGTACCTTTCTTCCGCGCGACCCCTCGAAAGCGCAACGCGCGTGCCGGATACATCCCGGATTGCCTTCACCTCGAAAATAGAACCTGATTGGCGCGCGGAAATGCGCGATATAAAAATCTATAAAGCCGATTCTGAATCGAGAAAAATTCCGCGATCGACCCGCAATTCACGCGTGACAACCCGACGTTCCGATCGTCAGTACGAATTGCGGGATTTAAACGACTCGAGGATTCACGAGGTTTGTGTCAGCGGGAGATATTTAATTTCCCAGGAAGGACAAGTTACGTCGCGAGATGCCGCGACACGAGAGACGTAATTTATTCAACGAGACGAGATAATTAACAGATCTATGGGACTGGAAGCGGAGGACGGTGATGCTGCGCGGTCTCGACTGGTCGAACCGGAGCGATGCGCGAGTACCCAAGGCGTGGAAAATGACGTGCGATAAAATGCAAAGACGCTGACCGATAACGAGGAAAAATCGGGCGATCGACCGAGCTGTTCGTTACGGAAATCGATTTCTACGTACTTCCGGCGGCGTGTACCGAAGCATATTTCCATTATTTGTAAGCCGTTTGCGATCGGCGCCCCGTTCACGCCCGTTATTTCAGGCGATCGCTATCTTAATTGCAGCGCATACGGGATAATATATTTACAATATTCTGCAACGTACTACGCAATTAAAAATTGCGATAGTATATCTCTGGGCGCTGGGGAACTTTTAAAAGCGCTCCTTTTCAAGGCGCGCTCGCTCGCGTGGCGGCTTTAAAAGTTGAACGTTCGCGTAAGATTATTTAATCGATCTCGAATCGATACTTTTATCCGTCGGCTGGATGGGAGCGTCTAACAGAATTTCCGCGCTGTGTTTCTCCACGAAATGTGTTTTCGTGTACAAGCCCTCTCACTGTTATAGCGTCATAAACAATCCGGTATGGGCGTGCGGTGCCGAGGCGAAAGAGCACTTCCTCCTGAGAGTTTCTACTCGTAATGCCCCGCGCACACTATCCACGGTCAGTTTTTCATTCGCGCCACTGTATTTACAAATAGTGCCATATTAATCACCTGACGCGGAATTCGCTTCGACAGCGTATGTATATAATATATACGAGCCTATACTTTGTCCCGCTACCTCCTGTCACGCGCTATGTTTCAGGCGAATCTCTCGGGAATTCACTTTAACGTTTAACGAGACTTTATCTTTTTAGTTTAGTAATGTTTTGGCAAACTTTTGATATTATTGTTGGCGACAAAATTTGGCGTAAAATCGGAAACCAAAACGCTGATAACACTATTTTCCGTTTAATCAAAGTAAGTAATCTTTACTGAAACTTGAGATTAACTTTCACATATAAAGTTTTATATGCTCTCATTTTAATATAATAATAACTGTCGTATTTATATTTTGTAGAGCAACTATATTAAAATGTTATAAGAATCAATATCGGATACCAATATCGTTACGAACGTGTGCGTGTTTTAAAGAGAATGCAACGCCGCAAAATAATTGCACTGTTGCACAATTCAAAGTTGATTTTAAAAGAATTGTATTCTCAGAATCGCTCTTTGTCCTAAATAACCATGACAAAACACTTCCTACGAGATTAAAGAGTATCTTCTGGCTTATTCATTAAAGTATCAGCGGCTGCTCGATTCTCCCTTCATGGGCATTTAACCCTTTAACTCTTGATACGCATATACGGTCAATGAGTCGACGTTTAGAGTATTACGGACACTTTTAAAGCCGCGCAGTCTCTTTTCGTGTATCGATTACACTTGTCAAAATATTCGGCATTCAAAGGCATTTAAATGAATGGAATTTTTACAGCAGACGAATCGAACTCGCGCGCACGAAGGTCGGAATGGGCGTGACAAATTTCGCCCTTCGAGAAGACACCCAACACGGACACCTTTTTCTTTTCAGCGAATCGCTCCGAAAATCCGACACCCTCGTTCTTGGATATACGTTCGCCGATCGGGTCGATAGTATTCGTCGTCGGCACCATCGCGTCTCGCACCCCGCCGAGTGACACCGCGAAGGATGCTCGAAGGAGAGGCCTACGGAGTCTCGCGAATTCGTGTCGCCCGCGAGACGGGAAAGAGAGATCGCAAAAGGAGGAAAAGAGAAAGAGAGATCCGGCATGCGAGCGCGGCCGCTGGAAGGGCGAGGGCTCGTTGTTGTCG